>JAJPUD010004492.1:0-148409 GCA_023553655.1 Myrmecobius fasciatus
AAAAACCTAAAAAAGCCAAAAACTGAATGGGGTCAGACTAGACCGAAAACTAAACAATTCTCATCTAATTTCATAGCAGTGCTTCGTAATTTACAAAATTCTATATTATCTCATTAGATCTTTGCAACAACCTTGGTATAGCTAATATTATCACTCTCATTTTTACAGATATGGAAACTAAGGAGTTAAATGACTTGCCTCATGTGTAACTGCTAGTGATTGGTACGGGGATTCAAATGTAGGCCTTCTGCCATGCTGCCTCTATGGCAATACACCCTGCCTCTCTCTAAAACTATTTTCAATTCTAAAAGTATCATATGGCTCATTTATTTTTTTAAATGAGAGAATTCTAGGTAATGTTATGTCAAGAATTGTATAACATCTGTTAGAGATAACCGAAAAGGCCAAATGTCACAAAATCAGAATTAGTGATTGCTGTTATTTCTTCATTCCCTTCTCCCTCCTAACATTATCACTGACATAATTCATACCTTAGAAAGTGCTTTAAGATTTTTAAAGGAACTTTCCTCACAGAGAGGGATGTGAAATGTGGACCACAAAATAACATTTTCATGCTCTCGATTGATGTTTGCTTGCATTGTGTTTCCTTTCTCTGATTTTATTTTTTTCTTGTAGATAGGATTTTTCTTGCACAACTTATGAAGTATTTCAACATAATTAACATGTAGTGGACTTCCTGTCATCTAGGGAAGGGGAGGGGACTGGGGGTAAAATTTGTAATGGAAAGCTTTGTAAAGATCAATGCTGAAGAACTACCCATACATATGTTATACAAATAAAAAGCTTTAATAAAATAATTAATTATTAAAAAAAAAAAGAACTTTCCTCACAGCACCTTTGTGAGTCAAACATTAAGTGTTACCATTTTACAAACTGAGGAAACAGGTTTAAATATTAATTTCTCAAATGTCACATAGCTTGTATCAGACAGGATTTAAGTCTCCTCATTTAAGTCTAGCATTCTTTTCCATTTCAACACAGTAACTCACACTTATATGATATCTATGACATATTACACCATACACACACCATACACACACCATACACACACACGGAGACATAAGTTTACAAAACACATTTCTCACAATCACTTTGGGGAGGGGATGGGGTAGAAAATGAGAAATACAAATACTATAATCTTCAATCCTACTTTAAATAAAGTCATAGGCAAAAAAAAATTAGGTAAATTGTCCAACATTTCAGTGGCAGAACCAGGACTTGAAAATGGATCTTCTGACTACAAAGTCAGTGCTCTTTCCACCTCACCAGGGTGGAACCTCCTCTACTTGGAGGTTCCTTGTCCTTGAAAATGAGAATGCATTATCCAAAAGAAAGAGAATGGTAGATAAGAAGAGATAACATTGTATATTATGAAAACAAGAAAATCCAAGAACCAGAAGGTTTGAAAAATATGACAGAGTTTTTGCATGAAGATGAAAAAAGGGAGAAAGAGAAGGGATTTTGTCATTACAGTATTTTACAGACCATCTGGCCAAAAAGAGGAACAATTGAATAATTTGGGAAACAGATCATAACTCCGGGACCGGGCCTAATAGTAGCAATGAGGATTTTTAATTATCCAGACAACTGCTGAAACTCTCTTTTTGCCAAAATCAGATTATCTAATAACTCCCTGACCTACCTTAGTGATTGATAATGTCCTTCAAAAGATTGAGAATCCAATAAGGATCATCATTATCATCAATTTGATGTTCATTAATTAATTAAGAAATGCTAGATGGAAACGATGGAATCCTGAAAGGAATGACCACTCCATTCTTGACTTTATGATGGAGGGTATAAAAATCCAAGTACAGCTTAACACACACTCTAGATTTGGGAAAGCAGATTTCAAAAAGGTTAGGGAAAAGATAGATGAGAACCCATGGGCTAAAATGCTTTAGAAGAAGTGTCTACCCAATAGTGTTAGAGGAAAAAGATTTGTTTTCAAAACAATGGGAAAGCAAAGAACTCTCTAATTAGCTTAGATTTCTAAAAAGCATTCTGAGGATGGAAACAAAGACATAACAGAGAGTAAGTATGAGTATGACATGGTTTTGCAAAAATAAAGTCAGAAATTCTAACAATAGTTAGAAGTTTAAAGAAGGAAAGGAAACTAAGGATAACAAAAAATGCTTTTTTTGTAAAAACTCTACTGGAAGAAAAAGGAGGCTCAAAGAAGAGATAATGATTTTTGTTCCAAGTGGATGGGATAAAGAAGAAAGGAAACAAGCATTTATTAAGTAGTTATTATGGTGTCTTGAGGCACCACAGTAAGTGCTTTATACACATTAACTAATTTGATCCCCATACCTCAGGAGATGGGTATTATTATTATTACCCCCACTAGTAAATATCTAAGGTCACACTTGAATTCAGCTCTTCCTGACTTCAGGTCTGACACTCTATTCACCAGCCACCTACAATGTCTCAATGATAACTGACAAGATAGAGATGCTGGATTGCTATTTTGTTTGTTTTTTCAGCCAAGAGTGACTTTTGCATTGGAATAGACAGGACAAAAACAACAGAGAAGGCTTACTTAATATTATTAAGGAGTTGATAAGGTAGCAAGCATTTTACCATCCAAAGCCACCTAGCCAGGAAGAACCATATATGCAGGTCCTGAAAGAACTGGCAGATATGACCATGGAGCCACAATTGCTGATATTTGAAAAATTACAAATAAAAACTATTTTAAGAAAAACAATTTCTATTGGATAAGGATTTTCAGAAAAGCTGGAAAACAGTCTGGAAGAAATTAGGTCTCCTGCTATATTCCACAATAAGTTCAAAATGAATATATATCTTGTGTATCTATTTATCAAAAAGATAATGCCACAAACATTACAAGAAGCAGATCAAACACATTTCACAGCCTAGATAGGAGATGTATTTTTAACCAAACAAAAGGATAATTACCAAAGATTACATGGCAATTACAAAAGATAAAGCAGATAACTTTGGTTATAAGACATTGAAAAGCTTCTGCACAAACAAAATTAATGTAAGGATAAGAAAGGAAGAAATTGAATGAGGAAAAAAATTTTTCTATCAAATTTCTCTGGTAAGAGTTTGTATGGGACAGCTAGATGGTACAGTGGATAGAGCACCGATCCTGAAGTCAGGAAGACCTGAGTTCAAATCCAGTCTCAGACACTTAATACTTCCTAGCTGTGTGAACCTGGGCAAGTCACTTAATTCCAATTGCCTCAGCAATAAAACGCCCCAAAAACCAAGCATTTGATATGTCAGATACATAGAAAGCTAACAGAAATGTATAAGTCCCCAAAATATTTCACAATAACTAACTGGCCAAAGGATATGAACAAGTAATTCTCAAAAGAACTGAAAACTATTAACAATCATATGAAAGAATATTCCACATGACTGAGAAAAAAAGCAAACCAAAAATCATCCAGCAAACCGTGAAAGATTTTGAAAAAGACAGTGACAATTAATGTTGGAGGAGCTGCAGAAATAGACATATTAATATATTATTGGGAAGCTGTGAATTAGTACCACTTTTTTGAGAAGCAATTTGTAATCATGCAAAGAAAATAACTAAAATGTCCATACTATCTGACTCAAAAAATTACATTATTAGGCTTATATCCCAAAAGAAGTTATACACTAAGACATTTACAGCAGTACTGTTAACCGTAGCAAAGAAATGGAAGCAAAGTTGATGTCTCTTTACTGGACATGACTAAGCAGTGTTACATTAATATAATGGAAAAGTATCATACTGTAAGAAATGATGACTACAATAAATACAGCAAAGCACAGAAAAACTTACATATACTGATACAAACTGAAGTAAAGCCAAGAAAAAAAAATACATGACTACAACATTAATGAAAAGAACCACCACCACAAAACAATAAAAAATAAATATTACAAAATTACAAAGAACATGCTGAATCTCAAAGAAGATATGTGATAAAAGACACCTATCCCCAATTCCTTTACAGAGTAAGTAGTCTACAAGTGTAAAATACTGCATATATTTTCAAAATTCTTTGACATTTTGATCAGTTTTGCTAATTAAATCTTTGCTTTATTATATGGGGCAGTCCTCTGGGAAGGACACAAAGAGTATTTGTTAACAACATTGTTAACAATTTGTTAACACAAAATATGTAAATAAAATTTATTTTAAAAGATTATGGAAAATGGGACAGATGCAACAATACTGGAGAAGGGCAATTATCTCAACTTTCAAAAAAACAAGGAGCGCCATTTACAAACTATATGCCAATGAGCTTGACTTTGACTCCTGGGGAAATTCTTGAATGAATCATTAAAGAAGTGGTTTGTGACCATCTATATAGGTAGTAGTGGTTACAAAGTGGCCACAAAGAGACAGAACAGTTATCATCAACAATAAATGCTACCAAAAAAATGTCATGACAGATAACAATTTCTTTTTATGACAGGACTCCTAAACTACTAAGTGAAGGGAATGTTGTAGATATAGTTTACTTAGATCTTTAGCAAAGCTTTTTTTAAAGTCCCATTATTGTATGACATATAATATAAGGTGAAATTCAATAGGGATAAATCGAACATCTTGAATTGGAATATAAGAAATCAACTCTACAACCATATGACAGGGAAGGCTGGTTAGATAGCATAATGAAAAAGAAGTAAATGTCCATTAAAAGCGGACTGCAAACTCAATACAAATGAATAATAGGATTTTGCAGTCAAAAAAGCTAGTGTAATCTTTGGTTGCATTAAGAGAGGCACAATTTTTAGGCATAGGGAGGTATCATTCCACTACAGAAAAATCCCACTGTTTTCTGCTCTCATCCACAGTACTGTGTGCTCAGTTCTGTGCTCAGTTCTGAACACCATGATTTAAGGACACTGATAAACTGAAAGTTTCTAGAGGACAACCAAGATGATGAAGAATCTTGAGTCTATGTCACATGAGGATGACTTGAAAGGAACTGGAGAGATTTTAGCCTGCTGAAGGCAAGGCACAGGTTGGATCATTTAACTGTTGTTTTCAAATGTCTTAAGTTATCACGTGAAGGAGGGATCACACTTGTGATCAAAGCAGAAGCAATGGGTAAAATTTCAAATAAGCAAATTTATGCTGGTGGTCAAGAATAACTTTCTAGAAATTAGAATTGTGGGGGCAGCTAGGTGGCGCAGTGGATAGAGCACCAGCCCTGAAGTCAGGAGGACCTGAGTTCAAATCTGGTCTCAGATACTTAATATTCCCTAGCTGTGTGACCCTGGGCAAGTCACTTAACCTCAATTGCCTCAGCAAAAAGCAAAAAAAAAAAAAAAGAAAAGAAAAGAAATTAGAATTGTGTGAAAATGGAAAGGGCTACCTTGAGAGATGGTGGGTTTGCATTCTTTGGAGGTCTTTTAAGGAATGGGTAACATATCCACCAGTAAGTAACAATGGGAATTCTTTATGTGTTTGAGTGGGACTAGATGGCCAATGAGGTCCCTTCCACCTCTCAAATTCACTAGTACCATGAAGTTTTTCTTCTAAAACATCACTATGGTAACTCACAAAACAGGAAAATGGATTCAGCCACAAAATCACACACACACACACACACACACACACACACACACACAGCCTTTGTATCAACTACTAAAGAGCAACATACCACCTAATAGTTTTTAAAAGCATCTTTTGAAAATTGAAAAGCAAAAAGATTTATTAGTATTATATATAGTCTTTTCTAAGAAACAATTGCTCTTTTATTCTCTTATCTTTCATATCCAAGCAAAGTTGGTACCAGAAATACACATCAGTTAATAAGATAGCTTTCCAAAGAAAAATGGTTCTCATGCCAATAAAAATGTGATCTTTCATACTGAAGACATCAGGGCTAAGTAGTGGCCTATTTTGGAACTCAACATTTGGTATTTTCTAAGATGAAAAAAGAAAAGACCAAAGAACTTTCAACCCACAGAGCATAGAGAAAGAACAACTTGCTAATTCTTTGAGCAAAAATGTTCAGGAAATTCCATATAAATAGGATAGTAATTATTTCAAAATGGTATTGCAAAATGGGCAAGTCTTTAAATAATAGGCAGACCTTTGCTTAAAGAAAAACTACCAAAAGGAATACATTTTGATTCTTCACTCAAAATGCATCTATAAAAAGAACTAAAGGGATAAATCAAGGAAAAAGTTTACCTTTCTGTATCAGAAAAGAATTCTCATTGTTGATACATAGCAAATGAATTAAAGTACCTGTAGGTGGATGAGTTGAAATTCAGTTCTCAAAACATTTTAACTTAGCTTTTTCTAAAAATTCCAGTGACTGAAAGAAGATATTTTTTCTAAAGTCTCATTTTGCACAGTATTATTTGGTGTCTCAAAAAATGCAAGCTAAAGGGAAAAAAAATCACAATCTAATAGTCCTGATTAGAAATAATAATTGGAAATAAATAGAAAGAATCTTAAGATAGTCTATCAGGAAAGAATTACAGTTCATCTCCGACTTAAAGATTTTCATTTTACAGAAGAGGAAAATAAAACATGTAAATGGGAAGTAACATGCTCTAGGTCACAGAGCTTAATCAGCATTGGACTGCAACCAAACCCTTGACTCTCAGCTTAATGTTCCTTCTACTAAGCATATTAGAAATGAAAACACACAAAATCCTCAAAATCAGCTTAATAAACAGTCATTTCTTCAAGATTTCAAAAATCTAGTTTCATCAGTGTAGTTCTTTCTAACATATTACCCCTGTATACCTCAGGAGATAATCCTTGCTTGTTACTGTGCCGGCTGCATACTCCAACCCCGACACTTTTTCAAAACATATACATCATCCAGGGGCTAATCATCTCATATGAGTCTCTCTGAACTAAGTTGTTCTTGGACAGTAGATATGGTCCTTGGCTAGGTCTCCACTTGAAGTATGTGACATGCCAAATCTCCACTGGCCTAAACACTGCAGTATGCTTTCAGTAATTTCATGTCTCTCAAGTTTTTTGACAACTGTTAACATGAAAAAAATGCAGAGATTTTTAATTTCATTTCTTTTTAATTTACTGTTCACTTTTTTGGGGTAGAAGGCTACCAGAAGTGAACAGATCAACATGCTAGAATAAAGAAAAGAGAGAGAGAGAGAGAGAGAGAGAGAGAGAGAGAGAGAAAGAGAGAATGCTAGATATAAATAGTTATATCATAAACAAGTGGACACATTACCAAGATTTGTCTATGTCCTGGTTAGAAGAAATACAGCAAAAAAAAAATGACTAATTTCATACTCCAAATATCAATGCATCATGTACTAGCAGAGAATACTCTGTAAAAGATTATGAAAGCAACTACAGGAACCGAATAGAAACAAAGAGGATGTGTAACAGTGATTGATAAATTGAAATTTTATGCAATGACTCAAAACGGAAGTCTCGATTTGACACAGACTGATTCTTTTATTTGTAACCATAGCTATCACTACTTTAAAGAAGCACAGCTATGAAAAAGGACAGAAAAAGCTGAAACTTGAGTGGGTACATGCATTTTAATGGTTAACAGTAAACAATGTTCTTACATATTAGTGGTCAGAGATTAACTTATCTTGTGTTTACCTAGAGAAGTGATTATTGAAAAATATGTGGAATTTATGCAATCTACCCTTTTCAGAAATAACTGTATACTGTTACAGGTTGGAAAAAGTTCAAGATACTAACATAGCAAATATATGCCTGTGTAAGTATTCAGAAAAAAATTGCATATTGTAAAAGTAATTTGTATTAAAAATTACACAAATCCAATAATAATATGAATATAAAAAGTGACACTGCAAGAATTTTTTGCATTAAAGAGCTCTGTGAGTTTTAAGTCCATAGTTTAATCCACAAGATCACCCTTTAATTCCCTTTAGATAGAAGCATGCTATGAGTTTTAATTTCTACTTAGAATTAATCAGTCCCCAATCCACTACTAGCACAAAACCCATTTAAGCAGGTATGCGGGTGGCAGCTTCCTCCTCTGCGTCAGCTCGGTTTGCGTTAATTTCTGCTAGTGTTCGGCCAAAACGAGCCCATTCATCATTGCGGGGAACAGCGATTTGCTATTAAAAAAAAGAAAATGTTTGGTGTATGCTGAAAGAAATTAAGAGATCATCTTACCCACTATCATTTCTGTTTGTTTTCAAATAGTTTTTCCACTAAAAAATAATCATTGGCCTGAATGGCCTTTCTATAATCACAGGGACCTATAACAATGACTTACAACATTTACAGGAAAAAAAAGAATGGTATTTGTGAAATGTGTTGTGACAGCGCTAGAAATGACTTCTCTATTATCACCATCAGCACAAGATACAATAATAATGATGCTTTGTAAATATTGCCTACATAGCACTTTATGGATTTTCTTTAAAAAAAAAAATCTACTTTATTCTCACAACATCCTGTTAGTACTATAGTTCTTAAAGAGTGATTCTAGCACCACTGAGATTGATGAAGACGGGTCTTTTACACTATTAATTTTTATAATAAAACTCTACATTTCTGTTTGAGGTATGAATTGTTAAAGCAGTATCATAAACTGACATTAATTCTGATTTTTTTTCTAGTTGCAGAGAAAAGTAGCCTCTAGATTAAAAATATTTGAAACCTATAATATCATAAGGAGTAGGTTGTGACTCCTATTTGCTGCTACTACACAAATGGTGTATCTGTCTCTAAAATAGCCTAATGTCTAAAGCAGTCTTTAGATAAAATTGTTAATCTAAAATTGTCTTTCCTCCAAAACTTCAGGGTGAAAGGCATACAAGGATCTCAAAAGGATCTTAGAATCAATCTGAAATCCACCAAAAGAAACCTAAGGATGAGACTGGGGCAGAACACCCCTAGAACATCTGGGCTATCTAAAAATATGATGGTTAAAATGACAAAGAAGGTGCAATACTAATTTTTTTGGTAGCAAAATACAGGAGAGTCTCCCTATTGTCAGACTCTCCACTTACGGTTCTAAAATACTTGACAGATCAACTTATTTTCTCTACCTTCTGATAATTAAGCTTTGTATGGTACAGAGCCAAAAGTAAAGGTAGAGGATATGTAAGCTACATGTCATTAAAGAATGCTAATTCTATGTTTTGCTCCTTAGAAGTTTGGCAGTTGAATAATTAGGATTAAAATGCTTTCTAGGAAGGTTGTCTATTGATCATTTAAATAGCATTAATTATCTTAATGAGATCAAATCTTAGCTGAAGTCAGCCTTAGTGAAAAAGAATCATAATATGGGGAGTAGGTTTAGGGAAGTAAGAGAAGAAAGAAGGAAAGGAAGAAAAGGAAATATTCACATATTTCAATGAAGGTTATATTCCTATTTCTTCCTCTGACTTCTCTCCCTAAGTCTTCCACCAGTTCCTCAATTTTTACTGTGGGTACTTAGAGATTTTCCTACTAATCCTTTCCCTATCATGGTTTTCTTGATGAGAAATTCAATGGGATAGTATTTGATAATGATCAAAATAAACTGTGTTTGGTTTGGGGAAGAATGGACATTGTGGAGAGGTGAACTAGAAGAAATCTAGTTTATTTTATGACTCACAAAATTTAGTGAATCAAATTACTAAGAAAGGCAAGATTAAAATCTAGATCTTTTGACAACCCTGAATATTGATTTAAATTTTACTTGTCAGATTACACTATTTCCTTAATGAAAGAAATATACTAATGAAAATTTTTCTTTTCCTAGCAATTCTGTTAAATTCAGACATAGAATAATTATAGACTTAAAAAAGGAGACAGAACTTTTTATTCACTAAATTTTGCCAGCATTGTTCTACCTTTCCAAATCTGAATGCCAATTGTGATGATTTTAAAATCAGTCTATGGTTTCTTAATTCAGTTCACACAATCACCAAATAACAGTGCTAACATTTTGAATACTACTGAGATAATCAAACAGAAGAAAGTTCTGGTTGGACCATTGCCTGGTGTGATTGAAACCAGTAACAGAGCAAAAGAGTATCTCTGTTATGTTACTATCAAGACAGTTCTAACTTTGTATAAATTTTTCTAGTACTGCAGCACATTTAGTTATTAGAAATAAAATACATTATCAAAGAATCCTTTTAAATCTTACTCTATTGGGCAGAGGGAGTGGTGGTGGTGATAATGTGACATTATCTATTTTTAAAAGAAAATGCAACTAAGTCCAGAATGAGCCAGTTGGGGGGGAAATGTCACTCTGACCAGTTTTTTTAGTCTCTGAACTACATTCAGTTTTGTAAAGAGCAAACCACCACCATGATGCCAGAATCACATACACAAAGATTTTTTGCTATAATGCCTGAAAGCCAAGTCCTTGTGTTAGAATTATGAAGAATGAACCACATACCTCTCCCACGTCATATATAACTATCTGTCCTTCAGAATCGCCTACAGCAATCTCTCTCCCAGAATGTGTCCATCTCACACGATTAAGAGCAGGATTACCCTCCACAGAAATGCTTGCAGTTGGCACCTGAATTCATTTAAAATACAGTGCATTGTTAAAAGTTTCATCAGGATTTCTATAAAGATGTAAAACAGTATAACTCTTCTTTCCTCTAGTCTGGCTACAGTTTTGGAAAACAAACATTAAAATACATATAGAATTTTTCCAGCATTTGTTTCTGTCAAGACACACTAGTTTATGAATGAAATTATAACCAATCCTTGAGAGTAGTTTGAGAAAATCATTTAAATCTTTATATAGAAAATTCTTCTATAACCTAAAACCTGACTTTAAAGGAAATGTCTTCTTTTAAGATGAAAGAATTGCCCCCCCCCTTTTCCAAGTTCTTAAAGAAAATATGACAATTTAAAAATAGATAATCAAAATCCCTTTTAGGAAGACCATGGTTTAATTCTAAACTACAATTGTGCCTTTGTGGTTTGCATCTCTGTAAAACATCAGCTCAGGCTTCCAGTGGTATTCCATTTTGTTCCACAGAGGGGTCAATGAATTAACTAAAGCAATAGGACAGGCTGCTATCATGACAAATGACACCAAGACAGTGACAATCAATGGAAATAACAAAACTTCTTCCCTTCTAACCACTGCCTTTTTCTATCTGCACATGACAATGAGGGACTTTTTCATCAAAGTATGAAAAATGCTTGATTTCTGCAAAATCTTCTTGTATAAAAATAGTACTTAAAACAGAAATCTAATGTCAACAAAATGCAAATATTTGTAGTTCTCTTCCAAACATGATGTTTAAATAAACAAAATTAATGCTACTTCTCTAAATTTGGTTGTACTGTATAATACAAATGACCTACATTTTAAAATGATTCTGAAAATTTCCAAAGCCGAATGGTTAAAGATACTAAGGATACAATGTTAAGATTATTCTAAGAAACTTGAAAGTACATAACTCAAAATATCTGAGCCTTAGCTTTCTATTCTTAAGGGGGGTAAAAAAAAAAAAAGGAAAAAATAGGGGTTTCAACAATCACCTCTCAGGTTTTCTCCAGGCCTGAATCTGGGAAACTATGATACAATTAGAAACAATGGTTTATACTCTTCTGTGAAATATTACTTTCCAACTTTCATAATACAGAAAGTGCTTGATAAGCCATAAAGTATTCCATAAATGATTATTATAATCATCATGAATAATTCCCTACATCATTAAAGATTATTAGAATCCTCAAATTATTCTCCTCTTTTCTATGAATAACCCCATAGCTCTGGGGAAGCAAAAACAATTAAAACTTAAAAGTCCAGAAATTAAATCACTGGTCATAGAGAGAAGCCCTCAGAATAGGTGAGAACATACAAGGGACTGGGTTATGTACAAAATTTGCACAGTACAAAAAGCTTTGCTCTTGGTGGCAGTGCTAACATTTAGTGCTCATGCTATAATATCACTATATAACTGTATAGTGATATATTTTTAAGAAAATAATAAGTTTCTCTTCAGCTGATAAACTGCATATGGCTATAATTTGAGAGGAAAAAAAAGAAAAGGAAATTTCATGGTAAATTCTAGCATATAATTTAGGAGTTTTGGTGCTTTTTTTTTCTTTTTGTTTCAGGATAAAAATAATACTGTTTTCAATTACTGATTAAAAAGACATCCCAGTCAAAGACAAATAAGAGCTAGCTACTAGCTACTATACATAGACTACTGTTTATGAATAATACATAATTTTAATAGAAAGGCTAAAAGCTACTTTTGAAACTCAAAATTAAGGTTAACAGGTATCAGCTATTGGCAACTATCAAACTTCTGTGTTCCTAGTGTAAAGTACCCCAGTTGCCTTGTGAATGGAGATTTTGCTAGGGCATTAGAGACATGATAGTCTTATAGAGAAATCAAAGGAAAGTCCCCAGTGCTCTTGGCCAACATTACTCCTTCTCTCAGTTCTTCACAGCAGGCACTTTTTTATTTAGTGTACGAAGCTTATTTGGCTTCTTTGTGATGAAACTGCAAGCACAAAGCCCCTTTTACATTCCTTGGGATGAAGGGAATTTCACAAATTATTCAATAAATCTCCAATTTTCTGTTTTCCAGTGCAATTTTTTATCATTTTGTTGCTCACCTCTGTGTCATTGTTGAGATTCCATAGATCCAGTCTCCCCATGCCATCCACACAAGCAAACAGGGCAGGGTGGGTGGGCGACCACATCACATCATAAACATAATCTGAATTGTCTTCAAATGAGTATAAAGGTTTGTTATTCTGAAATGGAAGAGTTGATTTTAGCAAGGCAAAAAGTATATTCATCAAGAAGCTGTGAAAATATTTTACATGATCAAAAATAATACCCCCCAAAATAACATTCTTATGTTTTATACTACCATAACTGTGGCTATGGATTAAGAGTAAGATTATACAGCTCTGGATTACTTTTTAAAATCTACTAAAGTCCTTCTGATGCCTCATCACAGAGAAGAATTGACCATGGATTCCTGATGGCTATTCCAATAAAGCAGAAGCTCTGGCCAATTTTACCAAGTTGGAGAGAATCTGAGTTCGGATTTGTGAGGCTAATGTCTGCTTTCTAAAGACCAGAGCAGGTAAATTCATAGAAGTTCATGATCAGGAGATTGACCATAGGGCAATGAATCTTTAGGACATAGCCTTCTGAACTTTTTTTGTGTGTGTACTCTTCTTTTATTTTCAGTATTTCATCAATGATCTTTTTTTGTAATGCTCAATTCTCATTATTTACCAATTTCCCCTCTCCTTTCAATATGAGAACCCCTTTCTTATGACCACAGTATATTCAAGCTAAACAAATCAGTTTATTGGCTATATCTATATGTCTTTTTTTATACCTCATCATCATTTTTTCTGCCAAAAGGTAGGAAGCAAACTCCATAATCCATTTTTCTGGGGTCCTGACTACTCACTACATTGAGCAGAGATCCAAAGTCTCTTAAAGTTGTTTTTTTTTTTTTAATTTTATTTTATTTGCATAACATATGTGTGGGTAATTCTTCAACAATAACCCTTACATAGCTTTCCGTTACAAATTTTTCCCCCCAACTCCCCACCCCTCCCCTAGATGGCAGGATATCCACTACATGTTAATTATGTTAAAATATTGGCAAATCGAATATATGTATACATATTTTCAAACTTATCATTGTTGTGCAAGAAAAATCTTATCTACACAAACGATATATCAGATAAAGGAAACACAATGTAAGCAAACATCAATCAAGGAGTATGAGAATGTTATGTTGTGGTCCACATTTCGCATCCCTCTCTCTGGGTGTATATGGCTTTCTTCAGTGAACAATTGGAGGTGGTTTGAAACATTTGATTGTTGAAGAGAGCCATGTCCATCAGAATTGATCGTCATATAGTACTGTTGTTGCCGTGTATAATGATCTCCTGGTTCTGCTCATTTCACTCAGCATCAGTCCATGTAAGACTAAATGATTTTTAAGGAAACAAATAAAATTTCATTTCAGGGAAGCACAAAAGAATGCTTGATTTGGAATAAGGAGAGGCTTGGGTGGAATTCAGTCCAATGACACTTACTTTCTATGTGCCCATGACAAGTCACAACTTCTCTGTCTCTAGTTCCTCATCTATAAATACATAGACAATAATTCCTGTTACCTCCCTCACAAGGTTCTTTTGAGGAACAAATGAGATAATGCATATAAAGTATTCAATAAAACATTCAGTACTATATGAAAGCTGGTTATCATTAATTGAATGTATAAATGATTTTCCTTAAAGAGAAAAATATAGGGCTAGAAAAATTGAGCAATTTTAGCTATATTTTTAAGTAGTATACTCAAAGAGGAAGTTAGGTGGTTATTCTAAAGAAAGGCAAAAAACAATATCCTTTTGAATTCATTGATCCCTTAACAGTTAACTCTCCCATCTCCATTTACAGCCCTCATCTCCCTCTTCAGCTTAAGTCCCCCAACTCCAAAAGTCTGCTGGTCATCAAAGGTCATTCCATAAGTATCTCAAACTCAACAAGTCCAAAATGGAGGTCAAAAATGCCCTATATCCACTCATCTGAACTTTTTAAAATTTCTGTTAAGTGCTGCATTATCCTTCTTTCCAGCCTCAAAGATTTGTAATCAAGGAGTCATCTTTAATTTTTCATTCTCATTTTCCATAGTCAACACCTCTCACATCCACATATTCTCTATACTATCATGGCCAATGTCTTACGTCAAATTCTCATTAACTTTGCCTAAACTGGTATAACAATCTCTTACTTGGATCCTTTGTGTCCAGTCTCTCTCTTCTCAATCTATCCTCCAGATGATTTTCAAATCGGTATTCCTGAAACACAAGCCTGAGCAAGGAACATGTCTGTTTCAGAAGCTCCTGTGGCTCTATTACCTTCAGGAGAAAATATAAACTTCTCTGTTTGACATTAAAAGGCCTTTAGAATTTGGCTGCAACCTGTATTTCTAGAATGACTTCACAATAATTCCACCTCCCAATTCTCAAATATGTACTAGATATTCTGGCCAAAATGAAGTCACTTCTCCTTGTATCTGACACTCCATCTTCCACCTGGGTGCCTTTGAAGAGACTGCTGGGCATGCATAGAACGCTCTCCCTTTGTCACCTCAGGTTCTTAGAAAATCTTCCTTTTAAACTGGGACACTGATATATTGTTGGTGGAACTGTGAACGGATCCAACCACTCTGGAGAGCAATTTGGAGCTATGCTCAAAAAGTTATCAAACTGTACATACCCTTTGACCCAGCAGTGTTTCTACTGGGCCTATATCCCAAAGAGATTTTAAAGGAGGGAAAGGGACCCACATGTGCAAAAATGTTTGTGGCAGCCCTTTTTGTAGTGGCAAGAAACTGGAAATTGAAAAGATGCCCATCAATTGGAGAATGGCTGAATAAATTATGGTATATGAATGTTATGGAATATTATTGTTCTGTAAGAAATGACCAACAGGAGGATTTCAGAGAGGATTGGAGAGACTTGCATGAACTGATGCTGAGTGAAATCAGCAGAACCAGGAGAACATTATACACAGCAACAAGACTATACGATGATCAATTTTGATGGACATGGTTCTCTTCAACAATGATGTGATTCAAACCAGTTGTTCAGCAATGAAGATAGTCATATACATCCAGAGAGAGGCCTGTGGGAACTGAGTGTGAACCACAACACAGCATTTTAACGCTTTCTGTGAATATTTCCATGCATTTTGTTTTCCTTCTTAGGTTGTTTTTTCTTCTTCTCTTTCTAGATCTGATGTTTCTTGTGCAGTAAGATAACCGTATAGATATGTATACATGTATTGTATTTATCATATAATTTATCCTATTTAGCATGTATTAGATTACCTGTCATCTAGGGGTGGGGGTTGAGGGGAAGGAGGGGAAAAGCTTGGGAAAAAAAAGTTTTTGCAAAGGTCAATGTTGAAAAATCACTCATGTTTTGTAAATAAAAAGCTTTATATATTAAATAAAAAAAAAATCTTCCTTTTTGGCCCATCTCTTCCACCCACCAGTCCCATTGCCTAACTGGCAATTGACTCTCCCAAAACACTATTTAAAGAAAATCCTAATCACATGTCTCACTTCACTCACCACTTTCCCCCCTTTCTTTTCCCACTATACCATCACACAAATGCCTTTCCCTCTTCTGCCTCACCTACTTTTTGCTGCTGGAACCATGATCTATTATGAAATCTGCTCTGCATCATCTTGGATAGAATGTGCCAATCTGCTTCCTAGAGGACTCACTCTCACAAGTGTATTGTTACTTACATAAGACTATAGCTCCTTGAAGACAGGTTTTTTGTTTTTGTAATCACATCCCAAGAGTTTAGCTCAGTGCTTGACACATGGTATTGCTTAACAAACAGTTCTCCATTCATTCAAGTGCAACCTACAGAAACCCTTCCTGAACACCCTTCTCCTATCAGTTATTAGTATTCTTACCATCTATCAGAAACTATTTTAAATTTATGTTGTATATATTTTATATTTATTTGTGTACATGTTTTCCACCCAATAGTCTGTAAGGTCCTTGGATGGCAAGGATTATTTCCTTTCTGGTGTCCCCAGTGTCTAGCATCCTGCTTGGCATAGTAAATGCTTGATAAAGGCTCAGTAGAAAAGGTTCTCTGATCCTACTCATCTAACTCTGAAATAGCTGCTTTAAGAAAGGCACCCAGATGAGGTGTTGTTTTATGTTTGTTTGTTTTTAATATGAAAGGGATCACAAGAGACATGAGAGATTGTGGATACTGCCAAACAAGAAATTCTGAGAACCAACATTCTAAGCAATAAATATCAAAAAATGTCAGATCGGTCAGCTTTAAGATAGATCTTTTATTAAAGGTCTTATTCAGAGACTGAAATGTTTTGTACATACACTAAAGATTCCTTTCTCCCAAAATTGAGCTGTGTTTTAATGACAACAGGCAATGCGCCCAGTTAGGGCAGAGCTCTGAAGTAATCACCAATTTCACAAGTAAAATTTTTTTTGAGAAGCTCTTATTCTCACAAGAATTTAGAATCATGAGTATTTTTTGCTTCCTCGCTTCCAGTTCAATATTTAATGGAGATCAGGAGGAGAACTTTAACAGAAAGACTATCTTTAGAATGCATATGTCCACATATCAAGAGATAATTTCTTGGTCTTTAAACTTTAAGTTAAGTTTTTGGCCCAATTTAATTCAATTTTTGGCCCAAATGAATTGGATTTTTGCTGCTTATTCACATTATTGAAAACACCTAAGTAACTGTGTTAGGACAAAGTAGTAATGAAAACAGTTAGATGATCTAGGACTGTGCGACTGCTTTATAAATTTCCTGATTAGGCAGAGATTAGAGCTTGGCTATACAAGCAGAACTACTTTAGACCAAATTAGACACAGAGCCAAATTGAGATTTCCAGGGATTATAGAAGACTTGGAGAAAGAAGAAGCAAAAAAAGAAAAAAGAGTGTGTGGGAAGAGTGAGGGAGTGCAGGAAATCTTGTTTTGATGTTGGGACCATGCCAGACTTTTCAGGACACAAAGTTTCAACAGAACAGGATGTCTAGTCCTCCCAGTTTCTCCAAGTTTAAATTTGAATAATGAAAATTGTCTTGGGTGATCAAGCTCTAAAAAGAAGAGGTGTTGAATGAAATCATGTCCTCACTGTTAAAGGACATATGAAGTATTCAATGTTTGTTAATTGCATGAAGTTGAAAACACTTGTTATGAAAGTCTAGCAAAAGTTCTGTTTTTATAAAGCAGATTAGCAGCAAATTATTCCTCCTTGTTAAGGAGGGTGGAAATTGATATTACTAGGTTAAATAATGAGAAAGGATAATTAATTACACAATCAAAATAATAAATCCTGTAATTAAACTGCAGATCAGAATTTAAATATTTACTCACAAGGTTGTTCTTCAGGCATTTTTTAAAGAAGAGACAATGTCATTCATACAGAACTAATACTCTCCTCCTCTTGTACAAAGCAGAACTTGGTATATTATGTGAAACTTCATATGCAGAGTAGTTGAACCCTTAATATTTTGGGGAGAGTTAATGTGAAGATAAATGATATGATACTTGGTTCCAATTCCTTGGGCTACAATAATTAATACCAGAGAGTGGGAAACGGTTAGGGCAATCTTTAGGAATGGAGTGTGGTTATTAAGACACATGAGTTATTCAAAAATATTGAGCTGGGCTTATGAATCAACAGCAGACTTCACAATCTTTGATATATCACAAGGAAGCCTTTTCAAAACAAAAAAATAAACTAGAACAGTTTGTTTATATATCTTTATGAGAGGAAGCATGCTACGTACTCAAATAACTAAAAAACTCCATGGAGAGCTTGAAGGAAAAGACGTATGGAGACTTTGTGACAAAGTAAAAGGAAAAAAGACATGAAGAAATAGACATTTATGTCTATCTTCTAGTGCTGGCATCTCTTTGTATATACAGGTCTGGAGAGCTACAGGAACAATCCCTTAATCTCAGGGTAAGAGTTATATCAGAGGCTCTCTAATTCAATCTATACTTAAAGATGAATCCTTCTTACACCACTCCTCATAAATGTTTGCTGAATGGGAGAATTCCTCTTTGGCATAGCCTGTTACAAGAGAAGAACAAGATGAGCCCTGTTGCCCTGCCTATAGAGGGGATAGTTCCATACCGGAAAAAAAAAAGAGTTAAATATCTGTGCAGTGGCCTCGGGCAGCACCTCGGAAGCAGAAGCCTGACATGTTCTCAAAGGTAAGATCATGTCCTGCTTAAAGTGATGGACTAATTAGACATTTCCAACCTTAGAACTGATGTTGTTGAGGATGGGGAAAATTGGAAGTCTCAAATTAATGACCAATACACAGTGAAGAGATATGAAGCCATGGAATTTTGAATGTCAACCAATTTATCCAAGAAGCTGAGATGAAAGGAGATGGCCTTGGAAAATACATTAATATCTATGGTAGTGAAGGTCAAACTTGGACATATTACTGTAACTGAAGATTTCTAAACTAATTTCTGAATTAGATGAAAAGAATGAATAAAGGGCAATAGTGTTCCATTGAGTGTTTCACCTCTGGCACTCATTTGTGAAGAAAAAAATGGGCAGATCTAGATGCAATTAGGTGGCATAGTGGGCTAGAGTGGTAGGCCTGGAGGTAAGAAGAATCGAGTTCAAGTCCATCCTGGGATACTTACTTGCTCTGTGACTCTGAGCAAATCAATCATCCTTTGCCTGCCTCAGTTTCTTCAACTATAAAATGAAGATAATAAGCACCTACCTCCTAGGATTGATGTGAGGATCAAATGTGTACAGGTACTAGCAGAATATCCATCATATGGTAGACCCTTAATAATTCTTTCTTTTTTTCTTCTTTCCTCCCCCTTTCTTTCACCCCAGCTTCTTTCCTTCTTCTCTCATCCTTCCATAAAACAGCATCCAAGGAAAGGCCTAAGTTCACATCTTCGCTCTCTTGGGTACTATGTGTGTAATCTGGTTAAATTACTTAACTATATTTTACCTCAGTTTCATACTACTTATCTTAATGAGTTATTGTAAAAAAAAAAGTAATTTTCAAATCGTAAACTATTAGATTCTTGAAGAAAGTAAGAATAACCTTTGCTTATTTTACCATTTAGGATGGAAAACTCTCTAAAATACCTTAGAATACAATTCAGTCTTTTCTTGATGATTCATAATCCTGATTAAACACATATTCTATGTTTAAATAATATGATGCAGTTGTGTACAGTTTGGAGTTTTTTCCATTATGTCCTTCAATGGCAATTGGCATTTGCTATTATTATTTTAACTGTGCTAATAGCCCACATTCTTTCTTGTTTGAGGAATTTAATCTGATATGGATTATGAAATTAGCTAAAGAAATTTACAAAGAATTTTGTGCTAAATGAAAGCCAAGAGTTTTTGATAAAGGTCTATCTTATGCAGCAAAGCATAGAGTTTGAGTGAGAGGTTTGGGGACATCTCTTCTGGGTACTCATAAGTCTTTCTCAAAGCAATGTTCTTGAATGTGAAGGTCACTAAAAATTGGATGTCTAGGTAAATGTGGCATTACCGAATTTGCTCAGCATTCTACTAAGAAAAAAAAAGCAAACTATACAACATATAACATATCATTGTGTTTTATCTTAATCTAATCTGATTTCATAAATGAATATTCCCAAATAATTTGAGGGTTTAATTTTTTTCTATGTGGCTTATATTAGAGCACCACCTTCTGTCAAAACTTTGAGAAAATGACCAGAAAATATTTTAGGTACCTTGGTTGTCCAAAGTTTCACTGTCCAGTCAAATGAGGAAGTAACAAAAAGATGTGAGAAATCCACAGCTCCAACAGCTGCATGGCAATGAATACCAGTTATTGGTCCTTGATGTCCTTCAAACATCTCACTGATTCCAGCCTTGCTGTTTTACAAAATAAAAGCAATCAGGTTTGTCTCTCTGCAGTTAGATTCTCTATAAACAGATAATATACATATATTTAAATATCAAGCTCTGTCACAATTGTTCAAATTTACTGTGGGCATGACACATTGAAATAACTCTAGGAAAAGGGCAGCATTACTGATACTGGATGTTACCTTGTCCATATTTAACAATTCTTCTAAAGCTGTAAGTAAAATTTGGAATCATAAACATTAAAGTACCAACAATATACCCCCAATAGCTCAACACTTGAATTGATGGAATAGTGAAAGGCAAAGAAATGCTACACAGAAGAGATATAATTTTGGCTACTTTTAAACCTAAGAGCTTTGAAGTGAAGGTGATCTGTGTTTGAGATGAAACCCAGATACTCAATTTTATTTAAGGAAGAAATTGATAAGGTAGAACTAGACAATTTCAAAACAGATGGAACAGCAGGAGAAATACAAGTCAATTGAAGATGTGTGCGTGATGTTACTGTACAATTATCAGGAAGACTAGGATAAAGTTCAAATTCAAATGAACAGTGACTGAAATACAGCTGGCAATTTTTACCTTTCTATGTATATCTGAAGGGTCAGTTCTAGGAATAACAGCTATCACATTTATATATATGAGAAATGTAACAGCAAAATAAAACCTTTATCTATATCATAACAATCGTAGCATAAAGGGGAAAACAATCCATCATTTTCCTTTTGATGTGAAAGTTTCCATTTTGTGAGTTTAAAAATAATGGTTTTTCCACACACAGTAAATAGTTCCATGCAAATTTCTACTAAAAAGGGGATGTAGTTAGTTTAAATATGGTTATAAGGAAGAATCTTTTGTCAGCATTGCAACTTTAAAAATAAACAATAATTTAAAAGTTTCTAATCACCTGCCATGGCGACATGCTGTGTATACAGAGCCTTCTTCACTTCCAACAACAAAGTTGTTGACATCTCCAACAGGGAAGGACATAGAAGTGACAGCTACAGCTTTGGACTGCTTGTGAACCAACTCCATGCTATCCTGTATCGAAAAATATGAGAAATTATTTAGACAATAACTGTTACTTAAAAAAAATATTTTTCTGATCTGAAGATTTTAGGACACTGAAATTAAATATTATGAATTTGTATTAAAAATATAAGCTATGAAGTATTTTTTTTTTTTACATCATGCCTTTTCATACAGCTATAAATAACTAGCCACAGTTCTAGATTTTCACAAGTGAACTCTACCTGTGGATGGGAAAGCATGTCCAAACTCCATGAGCAAATTTTTCCATCAGTAGAGATGCTAATCAAATTGTGAGCATTTTGAGTTCCAACTACATTCACACAATACACAGGGTGCTAAAAGGGACACAAAGCAAAAGGAGTTTAAAAGGATTATTTTAAAAACAAAACCTCAAACTTTTTGACTAAGATTCAATTACAGGTATTCTCTGTTAGACCAAACCGTCCTAATATATTTCTAAAGCATCTTTAATATGAACAGCTTTGCTCTATTTAAAATCTCTATATACTTAAGAAGTAATGTCTTGGAAGGGAAAAAGGCTTCTAGTAAAATATATATTTTTCATAGTACCTAATGAAATATGGTTACTGAATGCTGATGAATCCATACAGGAAAGAATGCTTATTCTGGAAGTCCCTGATAAATACTACTAAGTACCTTACACTAAGGAGTAAAGAATCTTGTAGAAGATATTTTATCTCTTTACCGTATGTGCAGCAGCTGAAAGTGGGGTTCTCTGGACCGGGGTTCTTTTATTACTTCGATTATCCCATAATACAATTTGACCTGAATATGTACCACCAACAACTAGATTTGGATGAAATTTTGCAAATGTAGCCGACATTACAGCTGACTGAAAATAAAAAAAGGTGAAAATTTTATATCAAAGACTTAAAAGGGGGGGGGGATGTCAGTTTACAGAAATAAAGTACACATTTTCTTTTGTTTTTTTTTTTTTGGTTAAATATTTTTAATTGAGTCAATTTAATGGCTTATTTCATTATAACATTTCACATTTGTATCTGGTCTGGAAAAGTTTTTGCTTTTCTCTTTACAATATTCTTTCTCTAAGAGAATGCTGTAGAGAAAAGGTACATACATATAAAGAAGTAATTTCTGAAGTAAAAACAAAATTCACATCATTATAGTATCAAATTGTAAGATAATTAGTCCCATATTTTGTCTTGACAGTAATCTGACAGGATCAGATTATATGCTAGTTTTGATTCAGTTAAGTGATTTTTCAGAATTATGACATTATGAAAAGACTTTGTCTTGTTGCAAACAGAAAAGATTTGCAAATTTTACCTTTCTACTAAATTCATTTTTAAAATCTGCATCTGTTTCCTACTTTGAACATATGTTTCTACTTAAAACTATCTAGTTCCAACTCCTCAGGCCATGTATAAGTAATTCAGTGGGCCAATAGTCTAATTGTATATTCAGTAAAACTGTTCATAAGAAACTTCCCAT
This sequence comes from Myrmecobius fasciatus, assembly GCA_023553655.1. NCBI lineage: Eukaryota > Metazoa > Chordata > Mammalia > Dasyuromorphia > Myrmecobiidae > Myrmecobius > Myrmecobius fasciatus. The sequence goes on from JAJPUD010004492.1 coordinate 22,879, forward strand.
GGTAAAAGCATTTTATAAAAGCTTTCCTTTCATATAATTAATTAGAATAAAGGAAAAACAACATCAAAAGGCAGTGTAGGTGTGATTAAACAATATGAAAAATGTCACAAATAGGGAAGACTATTTTGAACTAATTCTTAATTTTCAGCCAACATCTGTTTGCAAATATATGTGGTTTAGTAAATGCCAATCCAATGAAATCATCATGTTGACAAGAAGAAAGAAAAAGGGCATTTGCAAATTCGTCAACACAAGTTCAACATGGGGAAACACAGTTTCTCACATCCTACCTGGCAGTGAAACACATATTCTGGGGTAGTTTTTTTGTATTTCATATTCCACACAAGAGCCACCCCATCAGGCTCATGAGGAGCATCTTCATTGTTGTTATAGGAGGCTACGAGCAATTCTGGGTACTGGTCACAAGAAATAAGATGGAAAAGAAACTTACATCAATGAAAATGATTTTATGTTCTGACTCCTTTAATTTTCACTACCAAATTAATTTGAAACTAAAAATATCTGTTCCCTCTCCTCCAAAAGTACTACTTTTATGCTCAACTTCAGTATCTCATTACATTTATAAGTAAATAAATACACTTATAAGTAAAGTTTAAATTTTGTTTTTAAGGTAAAATATTTTATTCAAACATATATTATGTATTATAGTCTTATGGTCTATTAAAATTGGTAAAACTGGTATTCAACTAAATTTTACCCAGTATTATTCCCCCAAAGGACTGAAATTTTCATCCTTTCTTCCAAAAGGATTCCAGAAAATGAGATGAATGAATATTCTAGGATTTTGTCTGAGAATTATTTTAATAAATATAGATTAATAAATCAGCAGTGATCCTTTATGCCCTCCAGTAATGTAGTTTAATTTGTGCAAAATGAAATATGACTTAATTATCAAATATTATTTGTGTTCTATTTTACCTGAGATGACCAATCCAGACAACTAACAACACGATGCTTTGACCAACGTTCATCAAAAAACTGTCTGTTTAAGGACAATTTAGCACCTGCTTGAATTTCTCTGGAATTACAAACAAACAAAAAATCCCAAACATAAAGGACAAGAACTTATAAAAGACTTTTTTATTTATAATAACTCAACTCTCATCATGACAGGTCTTAGTAACTAAATATTACCCTTCTTTATCTTCCAAATCTCTCCCACTGTAGTCAAAGAAGATGTTAATCTGCTCAGAAAGAGCTCTTTCTACAATTCTCGTGGAATGATCAAAGAAACTCAAAAACTCTTCAGAGTGCAGGATCTGTTGTTTTTCCTCTTCAGTGAGCTCATGAGGGGGGACTGGAAAACAAATATTTCTTTCTAGTAGATTTACTTATAACTGATAAATCATTTATAAATCAACTCTTACTCATTAAATACCATTTTTTAAAAAAAACAGACCCATACAATATCTTTTGTTGCACAATAATATTGTTCTCTTATGTAAATATATGAACAAAAGTAAATCCCAATGAAATGTATTCAATTTAAAAAGTGAAGTTAAGACAGTTAAAAAATCATTTGTACCTTCTTCTTCATCATCTTTCTTTAAAGTTTTCTCTTCTTCAGGTTCAATAGGTGGTTTGGGGGTTACAACATCATCATCATCTTCTTCATCTGAAAAAATAAAACCATTGCAAATAATATATTTCTACTAAAACAACCCCCCCAAACCCTATACAAGATAATGTTTCACACATTATGATAATAATTTAAAAAACCACTTTAAAGGTGAGGCAAGGTATATACAAAATGTGCTGATTTCTAAAACTTTGTCTTTAAAAACAAATTTTGGTTTCTAATTCTATTTGTAAAAAATAAAGGGTGTTAATCATATCCTATTTTGGAAAAAAAGTTTTTTTACATGTCTGTATAGTATGTTGACAGTCATATTAAATTCTGTAACTATGTAAACAGAAATAAAAATTGTAAAGATTCACAATAGAAAGCTCTGAAATTTTAGAGGCACTTATCATTCACACAGGAGAACATAAGACTATGATGCAGTTTTATATAACATGCTTATATCTTAATGTGAAAAATACAGAAAAATAAAATGTCTCAAATAACTTAAAGAGCTACTTGCTGACCTGTGTAACTCTTTTAGTAACTAATAGGTCTTCATATGGAATAACAATGACCTAGATAAGCTTTCAAGTTGCTATTCTAAAACGCAACTTGTTAAAGCTCACAGTGTGACCAGTCTATTTTCTATTGTTATTAATATAATTTCCATCACAATTCCTCATCTCATTTAGCAATGAGTTTTAAAAGATTTTTTTTTCTTAATTTCAATAAATTAAATGAAGCAAGGATGTAACCTAATAAAAGGCAGGCAAGGTTTTAATGACTTTTGTATTCTATATGTCTTCTTAAATTCTAAAAATAAGAAATCAAATCATCTTTTACTTATTTAATCATCAAATTACTTATTTAAATGTTATGGAATATGTCGTGCCTAGTTTGGCTTCCTCTATATCCCAGAATGGATCTGTGGGAAGAATACCTTCATTTTTATTGGTTAAACAGATTTCTCATCTGTCTTTAAGGGAATGGCAGCAGGAGTCTGCAGCATGCTTCATCTCAAGTAATGAGACTATTCAACAAGGGGACTCTACTTGTTAGTCATAGTCATCACCCTGACCCATGTTCAAAGTTATCTAACACACATATATACACAACATACACAAAGAGTGGTCAAGGGATGGGAACCAGCTGCCAAGCCATGGTCCCAGCAGCCAGGCCAGCTGACTAGATAGCAGCAACCAGATGGTACTGCTGGGATTGTGTCTTTCTGCTATAAGGTGGCAATGGGATGGCATAACATTTTTCTGCCTGACTGCTTCCAATCATGTCTTTCCCCAATGGCAAGCCTGTGCAATTACCAACACTCCAGGAGGTCTACAGACAAGCCTTTACCCTGCAAACAAAATACAGCTTGTAGGCCATACCAGCTGCCAAACCACACACATAGTGTTAGGTTTAGAGAGCTCTGAAAATCTTTCTCACTCTATAGTATAGGCAATAAAAATATAACAGTATCTGTAGGAAAGAAAGCTTTAAATGACACTGCATAATGCACACAATGATACAACCTCCAACTTAATCAAAATGATAATGACGTATGCCAATCCTACATTACTTGAAATTGAGCGATTTTTACGTTCTGACAAGTTTACAGAACTAGGATAAATGGCATGAATGATTTCAATATATGCTCCTACTTTTGAACCAAATGGTGAAGGTTAAAATTTTTCCTTTCAAGGGCCTCAATCAGCCACAAAGGAAAACAGTAATCACTGTCTTTTCAGCCAGCCCAACCGCATTTGTCAGCCCTTTCTCCGTCAATGCAGCCAGAGCAATCAACCTGCCAAACATTCAGAATGGAAAAACAATCTGAAAATACAGGGTATAATGCACCTGCCAGTGAAAATGGCCATTTCAAGAAAAGCTAGTGATCTCAGTGACCCTGCTGAGGAGGCGGTGGTGCAAAGGGGAAAGAACGCGTAAAAGAATTCTTAGTGATCTCCACTCTCTTGCACATTGACACTTCCTTACAAAGCATGCCAATTACAGCTTTTGTGCTACTTAAAAAATGAAAGCTTTTTTGGGCAAAATAATCACACAGAGAAACAGAAAGACACTACTTCTTTTTAGATGAATTCTCATGTACAACGGACTATTAATCTGAAAACAGTATAACCAGGAGCCGCTCTATACTGTACTGTTCAAATATAAAGTTGACATCTAGTCTTTACAGGTATAAGTAATAAAAATCATTTAATTTTATTTAATGTAAAAGATGATATTAGACTAGCAAAGCAAAAATTTTAAAATTAAAAGTCCAGCATGTGGAAATATAGATTTTTAATCATTTTGCACTATTATTAATCACTACTCTAATTAATTCCGCATTTAATCTGAATTCAAAGTTCTAAATTGAAAAGTTAAGGGTTTTTACCACCTTGAACAGGTCAATCCTTAACATTATGAATTATATACACAGTAGCCTTCCATCCTCATCCCTTTCTCCTCCCCCAACTTTATTGCATTACACTGCTTCTAAGTACCATTTTCAATGACAGATGTCAAATTCCTGTCATAATGCATGTGGTCAGCACTTTAGTGCTAAGTGACCTCATAATCTACATATTTTAGAGAAAAGATCTTGTAGAAGATCTTCTCTCTTAACATTTAAAATGCAAATGGAATATGTTATGCTGTGATCTCTCTCCCTCACATATGAGAGTTTCAATACCAAATGTCCATATGTATTATTGTTTGCTTCTGATGATAGTGTAGCAGCTATTTAAATATGCCATCCAGATTTTAATTTTAGAATGACTATATCTTGGAATTTAGTTTTAGAATGACTCCATTTAAAAAAAAAAATGCTGACTTAAAGCTCCTAACAGCACTAAAGCTTAGGTCTCAAATATCAACATATAAAAATTAAGAAAAATGAGAAAAAGTTATAATATTTGCCATAAGTCAAAAGTCATGAATTTAGTAATTATAATAAAACAGATTAAGTAACAGTATCCATGTAAAAATTAAATTCATCAAAGTATGTAATCTCACTAACCTTATATAATTATTCAAAAAAGAAGAATCTCAATATAAAGCTACTGAAAATAACATACTTCCATCATCAAATTCTAATGTTCTGGTTATTAAGTATTTATTTTTTCAACTGATATACAAACACATATATTATTAAAGATTTTCTATGCTAATCCTTGCTGTATTAGAACGTATTTAAAACTTGAAAAAACTACACAGGAGTAGGAAGACTGAAAAATGGGACTGCCATGTCACATCAATTTATTGATGAATATTCATTACAATATGCTAAGTGGTTAACTTCATGCTTTTTCTGACAGGGGATCTAAGGTTATAAACTGAGCAGTAAAGAGTGCACAAAAGTAGCAGTTACTTTTAAAATGACAAATCTCTTGTCAATGAATGCTAAAACCAGGTTTAATGAACCACTATATTTTTACTTTGAGTTAACATCAAAATTGTGATGTATTTTGGTGAGATGGAAGGAAAAGCTGTACTGTAAATTAAGCTGTATCTAGCAATAACACTATAGAATGAAGTTCCAGTTGCCTGAGTAATCTGTTGCTACAGAGTAGGTTAATCAAAGTTAAATCATCTGTGAAATGGGTGGCTTTTGTTAAGCTGAAGGTGTCTTCAGATCAAGTTTCCCCATCTGTATTTCACTTGTATTCAAGGCATTTTCTAATAATATCCTAAAACTAAACACACATATTTGTCATAAAATTATTTCAAAATACTTCTATAACACACTAAAATCAAATATCATTTAATAAAATATTACATTAAATTAAAGTTCTCTTTAAAAAACCCACAAAGCATCTTGATTACAAATATCCATCTAATACCAAATATTAAAACTGGTTAATTCATTAAACATTTCTGATTCTATGTTTTTTTTTAAGCTATATATATATTTTTAATTTAATTTAATTTAATTTGCAAAACATATGTATGGGTAATTCTTCAACATTAACCCTTACATAGCTTTCTGTTACAATTTTCCCCCCTATTCCCCACCCCTCCCCTAGATGTAAGCTATATTTTGTGATTCTATGTTTTATTAAATATCTTTTCTTAGGTAATACTACTAGTCTCCAGCTAAGCTGAATGAATGACTATGTGTTGTGTACTCTGTTTTATACAAATGTATCATATTCTCTAGCTTTGTTGGGCACATGAACCCTACTTCAAGATAAAGCAATAATGAATGTGAAACAATATAATAACATACAAGAGATTAAATGCAACTATTTATGTTACAAAAAATTTAATTAGTTTTTCCTTAAGCAGTATATTTCTATGGCCCTTTAAAATGTGGTTCAATTTAGAAAATTTTAATCTATGAATTTTTTGTGAACCCCAGTTCATAAAATGAGGCCTATAAATACTGGGGAAAAGAAAATAGTCCCTTACTATAAGGATGGTTTTTTTTTTCAGTTTTTAAATCATTCTACTTTTTACTTTTGAAAATTATTTTTAAAATCAAGTTTTTAATACAAATAGAGAATTGATTTTCCATTAGTATTTATGAAAACAGCATTTCTTTTCTATATTATTTTCATTTTGAGAAATGTCATTTTCCACTTGCCTGATAATTTCCTCTTTCCATACCTCATTCTATCAAAGCAAAAATGAATATAAAAGGATCTTTATACTCTGTAACAATGCTAGTGTAAGTTGAGACACACACACAACAGAAAGAATTTCATTTGTTATCAATGATCTATTAACATATCCAACCCTCTAAGGTTGCATGAACTTTTAAAATGATTTTATTCCTCAACAACAACAAAAAACAATCAATGGCTCACTTACCCAGTTAAAAAATAGCCTGTTATTTATGTTCTGACAGCAGAACTACTTTTCTAACAATACCATAATGATGTTTTTAATGATTTTAATTCTTTTACTTTTGAATTTGATCCTTCTCCCTTTGGCTGCTAACCATTTACACCTAACCAATGATATGTAAAATCTTTGTATCTTCTCATATAATTAATTTTCTCATTATCAAATTTCCCATCTATTCAGATCCATGTTTTAATCAAGCATAATGCTGAATGCTACCATGTTTCATTATGTTCTTTGCAAAATAAGAAATGAAATGTTTTTATTTACTGTTATTAATATGCACTTGAATAACAACAAAAGTTTTTAGACATTGTATCATCTAGTGGATCATTCAAATGAAAACTGGAAAATACTGATCATTTGGTAGGCAAAATGTATATGATATAATGGAAAACACTTTGGATCTGGAATCAGAAGCCCTACATTTGAATTTTAAGGCTTCCACATAGGCTCTTGGTGACCTTGGATATAACACTGGATCTGAATTTCAATTGTTCCAAATAGAAAAAAAGAACAATACTTGTTATACTTACCCCCAAGGTTGTTGTGAGCATCAAATCAGAATGTATTACTAAGTGCATTGTAAACATAAAATATATAAACATGAGTTGTAATTCCCATTGCTGTAGTCTTGTCCTTCCAGGGGAATAAAAGAACAAGAGCTGTGTCCAATCTAATCCCCAGAGTTAAGAAATGTATTTGAGGAGGGGGGAAAAATCAAACTCCCAAATCAGTTAGAAGCAATATCAATATTCAATCTGAAACCAAAACCTAAATCAATTTTGTGATAAATGCTGTCAAACTGATGAGAAAGAATCCAATTTTTAAAAAAATCAATTTTGAAAATAGTCACAAAAACTTTAAAAAAGTAAAAGAAATCCAGTAAGTAGCCTAACTTTTCCAGTAGTGTATCTACTGGCAACCACTGCTAGAAGGTGGAGAGTACACAGCTCCATGTTCCTACAATGAAGCTTTTTACCTGCAGTGAGTGAAATTGACTGAGATCACATGATCCCAGTCAATTTCACTCACAGCAGGTGTTTTAAGTGAAGCACCTCAGTGCAGAAACAGCACTACCAACTTACAGAGTAAACTTGGAAGAAAGAAAGAAGATGGTGAAAGGGGGAAAATAAGAAAAAGAGACAGACAAAAGAAAAATATATTTTTTTTAAAAAGGGGAGGAGGTGGATCTACATAAAAAATTCTGAAAGGAAGATAGACAATGGGTTAAGGCTAACAACATTTCTGTGTCAATATTTTCGCACCGATTATCAAGGTTCCCCAAGTTTAGACCGACAACTTTAATTCACTGTCTCTTACACTCAAATGGAGATTTGGGCAATTTTGTTTCATGGTGAGAATTGAAAATTTGTTATAGCTCTTAAATGGGAACCAACCAGGATAAGTTTGAGAACCACAGTATTAAAGCAATGGCTAAGCACTGTTATAGTTAAGTCTAAAGTGTTTCCATTATAAAAACCCTAATTTCAGGGTTTCTCTCTTCCCCTTTTCCCCCAAGCCCCACAAATTATGCCATGAAACTTAATGTAAAAGCCCTGGACATGGAAGTAATTTTCTTTCTACATCATTTGATAACATCCTCTTTATTTCCATAGTTTAAGAATAGCCCAAGGATCATTCTATTTCAATTATGCACTTCAACTCTGTCATAGAGGAAGGACCACCTTAGCTGAAAAGAGGGTAATTTAGTATCCTACACATAGTAAGCACTCAATAGGTACTTGTTTACTGTTTGTGACCCCTATGAAATTTGTAGCATGATGTGATAAACTGAGCACTGAATTTGGAGTCAGAAAATCTGGTATCAAAACCCAGCTTCCTCATCTGTAAAACGAGAGGTTTGGAACAGATGATCTCTATGTTCTTTTCCAATTATAAAATCCCATGAATATATAAGCTTACTAATAAATGTACCCATCCCATGAAGAGCAATCATAAAGTTGATGATGAGGCAAAAACACCAATGAAAAAATGGCTTAAATTCACCAACTTTACCTTTACAGAGGTTCAGAGACTTCAACTCTCTATTTGGCAAAGTAATTTTTAATTCTATGTTTCTGGATGCCAACTGTTCACATAACTTGGTTCTGATTTGAAAATATCTATAAGTAAAATTCACTTGCTTTATTTGCTCTTTCTCCTTTCCCTTAAATCTATGCATTTTGCAGTTACAAAATACTTTTATATACATTATCTCATGAGCTTGACAATACAATGATAACTGCAGGAGCAGTTATTATTCTCCATTTACCAATAAACAAAATAAGAGTCAAAAATATTAATTTACTTGATGAAATTGAGACAAAAGCCTATATTGGTTCAAATCCAGCTTATAATAATGTATTAACAAGAACCCAATAAGATCGAATGAAATCAGGTTGTAATTTTTAAAAAATCTATACTATTAATATTACTGATACCTATTAAAAACAGCATGTTTCTTTTGTTATAGTCATTGGGAAATTCTGAATTAAAAAAACCCCACTTCATGGTAAAAATAATACCATTAAAAAAAAATCATAGAATCTCAAAATTGGAAGGAACCTCAGAGATCATTTAGTACATGCCATACTGCAACAATACCCTCTACATCTTCCTTGAAAGTGTTAACTAGCCTCCACCTGAAGACTTCAAGTAGTGGGAATACTCTTTACCTAAGAGCTAACTCATTCTCCTTTTGAAATTTTTCTACACATCAAGACCATTCATAATTCTGTTCTCTGGGGTCAAGAAAAGACAAATCTAATCTCTCTTCTTGTCTTTAATTCCTTAAAGACAATTATATTCTTTTCCCTACCAAGCCTTCTCTTCTCTAGATTAAACATTTCTCAGTTCCTGTAAATGATCAACATATACATTGTTCTGAGCTCCCTCACCATCCTGGTCATTCTCCTATGGATGCACTCTAGCATGTCCTTGTTTTTCCTAAAATACAGTACCCAGATTGGAACACAATAATATAGATGTGCCTTAAAATTTCAGAGTAAAATGAAACTGGGGCACTGGGTAGAACTGGATAGAACTCTAGCCCTGGAGTTAGGAGGACCTGAGTTCAAATTTGGCTTCAGGCAATTAATAGCTGTGTAACCATGAGAAAGTCGCTTCACCCTATTTTTGTCCCTTGCTTCATCTGTAAATGAATTAGAGAAGGAAATGACAAACCACTCCAGCATACCTCCTAAATCCAAATGAAATCATGACAAAATAGACACAATGAATCAATAAAACAACAATAGTGAGACTATCATATTCCTTATCCTGTGCCTTGCACATTAATGGCACTTAAAAACTGGTGAACTGAATTAATTCTGGATCTTACATTCAGCTAACATAGTCTAGTATTGCATTAGATTTTTCTGTATTTCATGTCACAATGATGCCATGACAGTGATATTTTAGATTTCTATAACCTCTGAGTCTTTTTTTTTTAATTTAAGAACTATTTTAAAATCATTTTTCCCCATCCTGTAGTAAAATAGTTGACTTTTAAAATCTCAGTATAGGACTTACTATATCTCCTTCAGCTTCTTGATTTGGTTCTTGAGGTTTCTTTTGACGCTGATTTTGTCATCTAACATGTTAGCTATTCACCTCAGTTTCATGTCATCTAAAAATATCAAATTATCTACAAGAGCAATACCAGGCTCTATATATTATGGCATAAATATGATTGAACACTTAAATGATTTGTATCTATGTACTTTTTTCATCTGAGAAAATTTTAAGATATTCAAAGCGCTTTAATCATAGGATAAAAATAAAAACATTTAGTCTATATAACAGTCTCATTCTAATAAAAGTGCAACATTATGCTTCTTTCAATGTCAGTGTAGTTATTTAAGGTCACTTGCATTAACAACTGAAAACAAATGAAATTTAATTTCCTTTTCAATTACCCTCCAAATAAAATTCTAGAGACATAGCATGGGATAATAGATCACTGCACCAGTTGTCAGAAGGCCAGGATTCTAAGGCAAGTATGTCAGTAATTAGTTGCGTGTAATGTGGCTAGTTAGTCATACTTTCTGGAACTCAGTTTCCTTATTTGTAAAATGAAATGATTTCCTTTATTAAACAAATATTTATAAAGCTATCACTTAAGCAAGACGAGGTTCTCAGAACTGAAATATTTGGGTCATAGTCCTTGTTCTCAAGGAGCTTCCAAGCTAAAAGCTGTGATAGAAATAATGGATAAAAGGGACATAAGTAGAAAGGAAAGATCCCCAGGAAAATATGAATTGGGCTAGATGACCTTTAATGTTACTTCTAGATCTAAAATTGCAGAATCATCAAAATAAAACTCCTTATATGCAGCTTTCTGAATAACAATTCACTGGCCTCATGTCAACAATTCTCATAAAAACTAAATCGAATTATTTAATTGGGATCCCAGCAGGGATATTGATACATGCAGAGGCTAACTGGCTTTCCCAAAATACTGAGCAAAAAAGAACACAAATCTCTCAACTTTCAATATAATAACTTATTCACTAGACCATGATACCATTTGTATTATTTAAATCATGTGAATAGAATGGAAAAAATGCTGGGTGATCTGTGAAGTTTTAGCAGAGTAGCAATTCATTCTGATCTGCTGGTCAAAATCAATTATATAAAACATACATATTTTCATATTTGTGGCTGTCAAAAATAAGCTTTAAAATAAATGTATTTTCACACAAATTAAATCTAGTTAATATTAACATATTCTGAAAGTTTACAAAAACAGCATTAAGGTACTTTTCATTTTGAAAATATCCCAGATGTTAAACAAATTAATATGTATTACTATGGGGGCAGCTAGGTGGCGCAGTGGATAGAGCACCAGCCCTGAAGTCAGGAGGACCTGAGTTCAAATCTGGTCTCAGACACTTAACATTCCCTAGCTGTGTGACCCTGGGCAAGTCACTTAACCCTAACTGCCTCAGCAAAAATAAAAAATAAAAAATAAATAAATTAAAAAAAAAATATGTATTACTATGTCACTAAAAATACTACCATTAACTTTTAAATTAAATAATACTTGAAAAAGGGAGCCTTGTTCTATCTGCATTCCATTTTCTAAGATACATTTAATAATGTGGTAGAAAAATGTATATTATTAATGTGGACTGTCATGTACTCAAATTAATACATTTGCATTTTTATAAATATTATAAGCATTTCCTGGATAAATATGGAGAACATTAAGTGTAACAGGACTTAATTTTTAAATTAAATGAAAGTTTTAATTAGTATCTGTGATTTAAACCATTTCCTTTTTGTAACCACAAAAAGACTTTAACTATGAAATTAAGTTTTTTAAGACTTTTATAAACTAAATCTACACTCTGTATGTGATCTTAAAAGTGACTTTATTCCTAGAGACAATTTTTGTGGCTTTCCAGTTAACTGGAAAAGACAATTTTTGCAGATGTGAAAATCAACATATCAAAAAAGAACGTCACTGGCTTGAGACTCTGCAAAAGAATGAAAACAGATAAAAACAACTATGAAAGTTAACATTCTCTAAAGTTTGTGTCCTAAATTTATGTTCTTTTCAATGAGTGAATTATCTGGCCAAATACAAACTGAGATTATTGCTCTCCAACCATTTCATTAGACATAGTCAAATCCACTATGAAGGACCTCTGTATTTCCAAAGGGCAGAAAAGTGTCATTTCAGTACTTTTCAATTTAACCTATATTGCTTTCAATAAGATTTCTATAATAGCAAAAGAAAATTTCTGTGACTACTGAATAAAAGTGCTTATGGTAATCAAAGGTGATTATATAAAAGCTACATAATAGAGTAGATAGATAAAACAATGGGAGAGTAAGGGGGAAAGAGTTTTCGATTAGATGGCCTCTGAGGTCCCTTCTAGTTCTAGATCAATGACTCCATGAATGGGTGAATTTACTTTTATAGATCATTACCAAAAAACTCAAAATGTAATTAAAATACAGGTGCAACAACAGAAATAGTTGTTTAATATTTTGAAAAATTGTACTCAAATAGGAACAAGATATTTCAATTAATTTACAGTCCTGTTAATAAGAAATCTGACAAAATGGAATACATAAATCTTAATGTATTACATAAAATATGTAAAAATTATGAAGTAGACCAGCTTAAACTTCTATCAATTTCTCAATTTAAAAAAATCACCATGTCACAGTTTTCAAAATAAATCAATACAGAATTGAGAATTCATAGGAAATTTAAAAATTGATTATTTACCTTCTTTTGGTTGTGCCATAACTGGTGTCTGAGTCTCCTTTGTATATGTGACAATTTCTCGGGGAGGAAAGTCAACTTGTGTAATTTTAGCCATTCCAAGCTTAATAGGTCCTCGTCTAAAAGTAAATACAAGTGTTTTGTTTTGCTTTTTTAATACAACAAATGACACATATTTACAATTTCAACCTACTTTAGTTTGGGAAATTAATAATTTAAAATGTATTTTCATCCCACATTGTTAAGATATATACATATATATTTATAATTTAAATAAAAATAAAATTACTAAAATCACAAGAAATTTTAAATGAATTTAAATGAGTTTTACTTTATGAAAAAGAAAAAATTACTATAAATTAAAACATAAGATACACTATCTTATAGTATTCTATAAATACTATACTATATACTATAGAACTACTGATTTTAAAATAAACAAAATTATTTTTATTGAATGAACAGAATAAAATAAGATTAACATTATTTGAAATAGCTATATTTTCCAAATGAGGGAAAGGGGACAACTGAGATTTCCTCAATACTAAGTTAAGTTTCTATAGATTCAAAATGAAGCTAGTAACTTTAGGGGTTTTATTTAAAATATTATTTTCTAGGTCTTTCATTTTGCAGAAAATCAGCAATCATGATTATTTTTAGTTTGGGTTTAAAATTTTAACCACTATCATTATACTTCTGTCTAATCAGTATTACTCTCAACTTTATAATAGGCCAAACTAAGGTACAGACATATTCATTAAATAAGTTATCTTTTTGAGAACCTCAGATAATAAAATCATATAGGTTCCCTAAAAAAAAACCCATTTTTTTCATTCCTTAAGGCAGAGGCAGATTAAAAAGTATTCATTTTTTCATTTTAGGGAAAGCCAGGGTAATGGAGGAAAAGGTTAACAAATCATGTATTTTAGGTTTTTGAATAAATTTCTCCCTGGATATTATGTTAGGCCTCAAAATTTAGAATTGCAAGTGATTTCAAACTTGTGTTTTCTAAGCTGGCATTTATTTAACAGATTCATGAACAAGTTCTCAACAATAATGTCTTAAGTACACCTTTCTTCAAAATAAATTATATTCTATATTTATATTCTCTAACCTATAGAATGGATAGGACATCATCCTTGGAATCCTGTCTCTCCTACCTAGTGGCTGTGTGACCCTATGCAAGTCCCTTAACTTTTCAGTAACCTAGACAAGGCTGTCAGTTGCAGAGAAGATACCAATCTGCACTAGTAGAGGGAGTTTCCAATAAAATCACAGGTTTAGCCCCTATTCGCTATATATACTGTAATTTCAAAGCATCATAGCAATATCAGCATAATACTCAAAAAAATGTCACATTTACAGGAGGTTTCAGTTTTAATTTTTTAAAAATATATAATGGAGCATTTCACAATATCTTGAAATCAAACAAAAATCCCCATGTGATTTGATCTATAGAAATTATCAGCCAATTAAAAACTTCCCCACAAATGTTTTAATTTGATGTGAAGCTTAAAAATATTTAAAATGTGCTCTCTACTTTAGGATTGAATTAGTTTTTCATGAAGAAAGGAATAAGGTAATATGAAATTGAGTATTAAATGGGAAAATTTAGGAAAGTTTAAGTAATTTGGAATTGCAGTAATCCCAATTAAAAAAAGTTTAATTTTTAAAGGGCAAAATATATTGGAAATTAATCATTCAAACTTCTTAAGGGAGAAAAAAGATTAAAATTTAATTCTAAATCAATTACATTAGGGACATATTACTGACTTGAAAGCTTTGGTTCTTATTGCAACAAAATTATAGTATATTAAAAATGTATCTCTTCTTCCCCATCCCTCCTCCGTACAGTAAAATCTCATTTATCTGGCAATTTCAAATCTAGAACAACAAATTATGAAAATCAAGAAGTAAACCATAAAGGTTTCTAAATATAATAAAACTGATGTCATAAAACTTAAGTCTGAAGACTTAGGTTCTCAGAATATATTTGGTTTTATTTGACATTTGAGTTTCATACAGACTTCTTAATCTCATTTCCCAGAATACAAACAAATTAGAAGCAGCAATACAAAATTGTGGAAGGGCTGCTGTAAACAGGATATAATGATGACATCAAGAAATGACAATTAATGGGGAGACAAATGAAAAAACTAAAAAAATCAGATGAAGGTATTCAAAGCGAATAGCATTTTGAGACTTTGGCAGAGGGACAAACAACCTCAGTACTTCAAAAGCCATTGGGAGCATCGCTCATTTAGAGTACAGGGCAATAATTAATGTTCAAGATGATCCTGAATTATTTACAAAAAGTTAAATTATATTCAGCATCTACTCTGTGCCCAATATTCACTAGCTTTGTGGCTCCGGGCAAATTATTTAGAGACACTGCCTCATGCAACTTTGTTAAAACTGACATCTATTAAGTCACAGCAAACTTTATTTTAGATTGGGAAAATTTTAGAAATGCCTGTATCCAAAAGAATCAAAATAAAAAATTTTTGGTCCCTTAATTATGTACAAAAATTAATTTACATGCCAGATAAATGAGCTAACAACTGTAAAACAACTTTCAATCTGTACTGTTTAATATTTTAATACAGGATAATACCATCAAAAAAATCAAATTAACTTATAAAAATGGAAGATAAATCTAGTCAATACCCCAAATCGGAATCAGAATGAAGCTGGAGAACTGATGGATCAGTATCCCAATGCAGCGTCCTGATTGGTTGTAGGCCAACCATGCAGCATTAGTAAAAAAGGTCATAAGTTAGTGAAGCAAATAGTTTCTATGAATGGGTAAAAAGTATTATTTATTCATTGTTTAAGATTTAAACTAACATTCTGGTTAGTAGAAACAAAAACAGTTAATATTCAAAGCTTTAGTTCATGCAGTAAGGAAAATATAGTTAAAAATGCAAACATGTAATTCAGAGCATTTAAAAGATATATACCCAATATTTCTGGAAAATACAAACTGCATACAGCAAATAAGAATAGCACAAAGCAAACAAGACTGGTCCAAAGTGTGCATTAATTTATAAAAAGAGCAAATTAAAGTAGAAACTATTGAGTCCTTATCACACAAAATTAGTATTTAAAAAATCTTAGCATAATAACAATCTTGCCCAGAGCATTAAATGTGTGCAGGAAATTGTCATATTGGTTAAGGAAATGAGTCAACACATAAGCCTTTTGGTAAGGAAACCAAAAAAGACTATTCCACTGGGATACTAAAAGACTAGAGTTTCTAAATTGTGACCTTGCTGTAATTTATAGGTTAAGCACTGCCTTGGGCTTCTTCTATATATCATTGTTTTGAAAAGCAACTAAATTTAATTCAGTCTTTAAAAATTACATTAGAATATTAAAAAATATAATTACATACACCCTGTTTATATTACTTTTTTAAAAAGCACATTTAGTCTAAATTAATTTTGATTTGTTTTTGGCTTTGCTGGAGGATAAACAAAAACAATTGTCTGAATTAATTCAAACTAGTCTAACCAGCTACTTCCAATTTTACTAGAAAACAAAAGAAATTCCTCTTCATACCAGCATTCTTATGATTATGAATGAAAGCTCAGTTATATACAAGCAATACCTGAAGACCATATTCCTTGTACATACATTAAACATAAGCATGTGCAATCCATTAATGCAATACTTTTACTAAAATATATTTCCTCATATTGAAAGAAAACATAAGAACTTAAATATGCACTAAGAAATTTTATTTCATTCACCAATTTAATTGGCTTATAAAAAATATAAACACTTAAATAATTGGAAATTTGGTGAAACTTCTATTTTTAAAATGCATATAACAGGTTCTAGAAATTTTGTATTAGACAAAACTAAGACAAACCACAAAAGTCCTCTATTTACAAGAAGATTCTGCATGTTCCGCAGAGGAAGGAGACAACATGGAGGAGATCTTCTTTGTACTAAAGCAATGAAGGCAACCAACTTGGATTTTGTTAGACTAAAAGAGGATTTCAAGAGATGTCCTACAAGGACTGTTCTGTCTTCAGATTTTATATTTTAAAATGACTTCTCTAGCTGCTGTCAATGACATAAAATTTCATATGGAGGGAGAAGTGATTTTATTCTGAAATCAAATATGGTTTTAATGGATCAAAGAACTAACTTTTAAAATGCACCCAGAAGTGGAAAGGCATTGCAAAGCAGAGGTCTGTTTTCTACAACTAACTTTTGATTATAGTTTACAGATAGAAAAAAAAAATGGAGAAATGAAATTCACAAATAACCCAGAAGTCTGATGTCAGTCAACTCTTTCAACATTTTCTTTCAACAAATCTTTGACCAGAGCTAGTAACAATCAGCAAAACTGACAGCCTTACTTATATCTGGCTTCTTCTCCCCTCCCCATCCCCCCTTTATCTTCTATAGGGAAAAGATGGCTACTGAGGAGTAAGAAAAACAAAAGGATGAAGTAGAGAAGAAACAGGAATATGGGGAAGTGAAAAATCATCATTTGAAAAAAAAAGTTGATTGCTGAGAAGTTGGGATTCAGGTTGAGAACTACTTATTTATTAATAAGATACAATGTTTATATCTATAGCAAATTTCACTTCTCATAATCTTACATTTTTGCATTAGGAATGTTCTCAGACCTAAGAAATGGAAATTAAGTCACTTTTTTATCTTTTCACTTTTGATCGGCTACACTGCCCACCCACTCCTCTATATCCTGGGGAGTTTATAAAATACATCCCAAACATTTCTCTCCTCTTCCTTTCCCCTTATTGCTCTATCACCCCTCCCAAAGTATTTTCCCTCATGGAATTACAGAATCCTGTCAAACTTGCTAGATCTTTTCACTTGTTGAATTTTGGGGACTCATAATTTTCCTTTCAATGTTTCTTTTTAAAATCTATTCTTTTTTTTTTAAATCTCTATTCTTTTACTCTATTTTTACCTATGCACTTTCTAGTTTTTCAATGTTCATCAACTGTCTCTCTCGCTCTCTTTTTTTAAATCAAAGAATGCCTTGTGTATTTGGCATTTGGAAACACCATTCACCTACCACCAATTCTCTTACTTCCCCCAAAGCTAAATTTCCTTTGTTTATCTTAACCTTAAGACATATCTGAAAATTAGGTAGCTATATTTCCCTCCAATCTTTTTAGAATTTATGTCAATAAAGACATTATAGAATGACAGGACCAGAAAGGACATCAGAGTATTCTTCAGTCCAAGAATATATTTATAGGCCCAACTATTAAATTATGGATGTTGAATATATGTATCAACCATGCCAAATATTTATTGGAATGGGAGAGAAAAGTCAATGTTCTATGACATTCTTGGGACTGATCACTTCTTTTTCAAATAAATCAAATTTCCAAGCAAATATTCATTTTACCCTAAATGTTTAAGGATATTTATATCTAAAAATAAACACTAAACTCGCTCAGTCTAATGTCTATTATAATTTATAGAATTCAGGATAATTAATATTTATCAAAATTAAATGAGATATTTCACAGAACTTATACCAGTTATAATTATGCCAGTAGAAAACATATCCAAATACTTCTCAAAAATTCTCATTACTATAAAAATAATTTTTAAGATTAGCAACAATAAAATTGAGACAATTTTATGGGAGAGCAGGGATAAGAGTGTCAGGAACGAATTATAACCTGTATCAGTGTAGAGAATTCTCATGTAGATAAGATCATATATCTACTGGAGTATCTGAGTTAATAGTGAACTAGAGAAAGTCATCATGAAGAAGCAATTCCAAAACCTGGTCTCAGAGCTCTACCCATCACCATAGTTTTCAAATTTTCTTTAAGATGTGTCAAGAAAAAAAAGTTGGGTTTCTCTCTCTTCCTTCTTGGGCAACTAACAAAATAAATCTGAGAAAACTTGCTAGATAAAATCACTTCTTTCTCCTTTTCTCCAGAAAACAATAATATATTTTTACAAAGTTGCTATGTAATTCCATGTCATTTAAATCATTTGCTATTTATAAATTGCTTTTCACAGTAAACATAACAAACTGTTCGTACAGAATTTGTTGTACCTGTATGTTAAAAATGAGCAATGAACTTAAAAATAATACAATTATTTTCCCTAAGAACTCTAATAATAAGAAAATGTATAACTTATATGTAGACAGTGTTTTAAGTTTTGCAAAGTTTTGCTTTACATAACAGTTCCACACTACAATTATTAGTCCTATTTTATAGATGAAATAACGAGGCTTGAAGTAGTTCAACTGACTTACCCATGTTAATGAGTATCAGAGTGATACTGTTTTAGAGTACATGAGTGAATTTTATAGTCTGTCCTCATTAAATAGTATATCTTAAACTATTTTTGCAATATGTCAAAGAATCTTATTAGATGCCACAAATTTCTCAAAAAAATTTCCAAAGATAATAAATTTAGAATGATTAAATTATTAGAATTAAAAATTAAGAAACTAAGGAGATAGGGAAGATACTATTGTGAAGTCAACTATGATAGGATGATAAAATTCCTACTCTCCAAATCAGGAACTGAAAACCAGATTTTAAATTTAATATTTATATAACAGGTAAGCACAATACATCAAATACATATATTTAGAGAGTAACAAATATTTCTATTATTTTGAAAGATATTGATTATGATGATATAAAAAAAGGAATCATTTAATTATTTGGAAATCTATTTAGCAAACAAAGGAATAACCAGATATAAGACAGAATGTTAAATATTGGGATATTATCTGCAAATACATTTGACCTTTACTACTTAAAGTTTTTGAATGTTCTTATATAATCCAAGATAAACTATTTTATTAAATTATAACACTGTTAATTTTTAGAACTATTTCTCTTGCCTCTAATAGCAAGGTAAAATGTTTAGTTTTATAATTATTTGCTAAATGTAACTAATCTCCATAGTAAGTTATTTTTATTTACTTAATTACCCTGCTAATTGCTTCATCTTTCCATTTTGCTCTACCCAAATGGCATGGTCAGTGCCATATTCAAGTTCAAGTGAATGAATAAAGTCCCAGGAGACATATTTTACTGAAGTAATTTACACATACACACCACACCACACCACACCGACACACACGTACACGTGTGCGTGTGCCATGTATGTTCTGGTCTAGTCAATGACAATACTATTTGGAAGATTAACACTTTGAATTTTGGTGAAGATTATAGAACAGTCCAGGGAAGCAACTTCATGCCACCTTATTATCTGGATTGTTAAAATTTTTTAAAAATTATTTAGAGAATAATTATAGCATTCATCTAATGGATCAACTAAATCCTTTACTTCTTTTCTTCTCCCTATTTTCCCCTACTTCTGGATCTTCACTCTCCCACTTCTGGATCTCAACTTCAATTAGGAGAGCCAAGAAAGACAAAAACTCATATTTCAAGTGCTTCTATGTGTGAGATGAGCTAAAGAATTTTTTGGGAGAAGCAAACTAATACTTGCCAAAAAAATGAGGGCTTTAGATTAGCTATATATTTTTGTCAAATACTTAGCTTTAACTGCCAGAGACAGCTGAAAGCTGTCTGTATTTTTAAATGTTTTCAGCACCTAATTATAAGTACCAAAATACGAATTCAAACACTATTAGAGTTCACAAAGAAGAAGGTTAAGACCAAATAAGAAGGATTTGGATGGTTAATACAGAAATCCTAAAAGGTTCTTTGGCAGCAACTTAAATTATACTGAACTTCTTTGTTAGGAAGTTACATGTGTGTGGGATCCTAAAATAAATCTAAAAAGTATTTTTTTTTAAAGGGGAAGTTAAGTTCAAGAAATACTAACAATGAAAAAGGTTGAAAGTTTTCTTAGTACTTCTTTATTCCTAATGCTTTGTATCACATTATTTTCCTCAATGAGTAAAAACCAATAATTAATACAACATGCTAATATTAAGAAGAGAGAATAATTCATCTATTATATGAACAGTTTATCCCAGAAAAGTTCCATACTATTTTTCACTGATTCCAAAAATAGTTCACATAATCAACAAATTTTCTCAGGGTTTAAAGAAAAACATTTTAAAATACGTTATCTGAATCTATTTTTATCAAAATATAAAATAGCATGAAATCATTGCTGCTTATTTAACTTAGTATAATAAAATTAAAATAAAAATTTCCAAGTTAATATAAGCAATATCTATGCCAATCAGATTTCAAAATATCAACACTAATTCAACACTGTTATTTAGAATTCTCCTAAAGTATCAACAGTATTTGGGCAATGAAAGCATTCCATCATTAAAATATTAAAAGAAAATTACCGTACCTAGATCCCACGGCGCCATCTCCAGAGTCTTGGCTTCCAGCCTCACTTGGAGTACTCACAGATTTGGAGGATGGAGACATAGGAGGAGGGACTAAATAGTGAAATAGACAGGTATCCGCTGTTACTACTCGAAGAGGTTGTACAGCTTATGATGTTTCAAAATTAATTTAACATGAAATAATTAACACAAAGAAAAATGGCAAATAAAAAAAAACACATGAGTGAAAATGAACAACAGAAAAAAAAGGGAAAAAGACAAAGTTAACAATGCATGCTGGACATTCATGCAATTCCTTTGACACAATGCATCTGGGCTTCATATTAAAAAACAAAACAAAACAAAAACAAAACCTAAAAACAAACATGGAAGTGCATTCTGATCTGAGCCACCACTAAACATTAACACTAGATTTCAAAGGAGACCATTCCTTTCTATGCTAACATTTTACTTTTAAAGTCATAAAATAGTTACTAACATTAACAATTACTTCCAAAGTTACAACTATGAAGTAATTCTAGATTATAAAATTTCACTTAAGTTATATAAAATAATCTGTCAAAGGTAATTTAATATCCTTAATAAAATTAAACATCAAGTTTCATATTTAAATCAACTTTAAGTTCTTTTTTCTTTACAAGGATAAAAATTTAAAGAGTCATTCTACGAACAAAATACAAAAGAGGAATGAATGTCTCCTTTAAAGGGTCCATTGATTTCTAGCAATTTGGGTAAAAATGCAAACAAGCCATAAAGCAACATGCCTTTTACAAGTGATGCACAAAACAAACAAACAAACAAATAAATAAATAAATAATGACAGCATGCAACTTAGAGAAGGAAAGCTTGAAGTTAACTTTCTTACCCCAGTAATTCAGATTAATAATTAAAGTATACAAAGATATAGACAACCAGAATATTCTTAATCCCTTCTTATACAGAAATGTATATTTTTCACAATAGATGAAGCAAAAAGAACAAAAAATTATTCCATAAGATGGAATCTTCTTAATGCTATGTTATGAAATACCCATTGAATGTACATAGTCCAAGCAAATGAATTTAGTAATACTTCACAATTATTATTGCAGGTAGCACAGGAGGATCATCACTGCCATCTTCTGGTTAAATTATACCATGACGGTCGCAGAGCTCAAGTATCTTTTAGATAATATTTCAATATGCAATATTAATGTATTTTAAATTGAGTTTATATTAAATGGCCACTTCATTGTAATACTCTCCTCAATGAAAACACCTTTTTTAGTATAAGTGAATTAACCGGAGAAATACTATTTGAGTATTTCTTCCAAAGTTAAAGTACCTAGGAATAGTAAAGTCACTTATACATTTTAAATTGTTAAATGTTTCAATATACTATCTTCAAAACAGCAAGTATCAAAAATTTGAGGATCTAAAATATATGGTCTTGGGTACAAGCAAACACAAAACAGTTATCGGAATGTCTGTAATTAGCCTAGCAAGCCAACTACTCTACTAAAGGACTTCAAATATCACTGGAATATCTGCAGGAGTACAGAATGGGGTAAGATGCTGGATATTAAGAAAGAAATCCAGACTAGTTCCAAAGAATAAGGTAACACTGTCTGAAATGAGAAAGGGCCACATCACACTTCCTTATGTTTTTTTGTGTGTATTTCTAATCCCTTTCTTCATTCACTGAAATTTGTGAGTTCTTATGTGACCTGCCTAGTTGAAGCAAAAAACTGTTACTTCTTTCTTTCAATAACATTTTTTCAGGATTTAACCCTCAAGATACAATTTTAAAAATACTTATCTTGGATTTCTAAAGGAGAATCATCTCTAAAGTTACTTTTATATTTATAAGGAACATATTTAAAGATAAGATATAAATATCTTTCATTTAATTCTTCACAATGAGTAAGACATTCTCTTTCAATATAATAAATGTATGATGATTTCAGTTATCAATGACTACAAAAAATTAGGTCCAAAAGAACATCATTAATTTGGTAGAAATATCAAATTTTCGAGGTAGCCAAAACCCCCCTCCCCTCCCATTTCTTAAATCATAAATTAGGAGCTAGTAATCAAAGTTTATTTACTAAAAGATTATATATATATATATATGATGTATATATCTCATCACCACCACCTCTCTGCTGAAATATTCAATATAAGTAATGGGAAAGAAGATCACTCCAAGTTTCCATAGTGGTCTCAGGAGCTTAAATTAAGTCTACTTCCCCTGCTGAAATAATGAATATTCAATAGTATTGTCATGCAATAAAGAAACTTTACATAAAGAAAAAAAAAATTCTACAAAGCTAGCTACAGAGGTACCAAATTTGAGGACTAACAAGAAAAAAAAAAGTGGGTGTAAAAGATGCGATCATTCCTGGATTTCTGGATTTTAATAAGCTGTTACTGAAACTATATGGAAGTCTCAATTTTCATAAAACTAGAAAATATATTTGAACTTCAGGAAGATATACAGGTTAATCAGACAAAATTTAGAAATTTATTTTAAATTATGATCTAGGAGCACCCAGTGCACTTAGTCTAGAAAGAGACAGGACACCATTTACATTTAGCTTTTGAGGTAAGAATTAGAGGTATGAGAGGTAAGAATAAACATTACTATATGATCCCTCTAATAAAATAAAGTCTTAGATCACTTTAATTTCCATCTGATATGTGACTTAACCCTAATAGGCTCAAAACAAATGGTAACATTAACTTAACTTTATGTATGTAAACATATCTAAGTTTCTTATCAATTAAAAAAATCTAAGCAAAGGCATTTGCTTGTGTTAGAGATCCAAAATGCCCTAGAATAATAGTTTAGTCAAAAATAACTCTTTATATGGAGGATATGGTGAGGTCCCTTTCTCCAAGTTAGGCAATGAAGCGGGGGTCCTTTCTTCCATATTTTTTTCCCCCTCCCCCCCCCCCCATCTTTGCTTCTTGGCCTCTTCTTTTAATTCTCAGCTAAAATCCAAAATCCTTTAAATACTAGCATCTTCCCTCTGTTGATTATCTCCAATTCTTCCTGTATACCTCTTGTTTGCATTAGCTGTTTGTATGCTGTTTCTCCCATTAGACCACAAGTGCCTTGAGAACAAGTCCTATTTTTGCCTTTCTTTGTATTCCCACCATTTAGCACAGTGCCTGGTACATAGTAGATGACTGATCTATAAATGCTTCTGCAACTTGACATTGATCTTGGAGACTACTTCAACTTCAGCCTTAAACCTTTCAGGGATAAAATATAACACAGCTGCCTATTAGCCTGTTAAGGAATAGTAAGGAAAATTTAAAGCAACAGTTCTTACATTGCTCCTGGGTAAAAAAACAAAACAAAACCAAATTTGAATCCAATGAATAGTAGCCAATTATGTTGAACCTCTAAACTCCAGAAGGAAGTAGGCCTAGACAGCCTTTCTTATCTCTAAATATGACTCATCATCTACTCTCACTAACTATTCCATGTTTCTCTTCTACTTTACAACTCAGAAAAACTTAGAAAAATTAATTCTTCAATGAAGCCTCCCTGGAATAAGTTCATGAAAATTTCAGTAAACTCATCAAAATATATCCATGGATAAATGTTCTGTAACAAAATTTTCCATTTTAATTTTAATTCCATTTTAATTCATAGTAGATTTTACTTATCATGGATGAGCCCAATTAAAACATGCATTGTATAACTATCTGTTCAATCCAGTAACCTTAAATGCCCTCAACTTTTTTTTTTTTTTTTTTTTTGCTAAGGAGTCTTCATGCTTTGAAAACTATGAAACATTGTTCTATAATAAAGATTCTGGTGATGAGGAAAATGTTCTATTGGCTATGTAAAAGAATAGTAGGGTAAATATAATTAAAATGTGCTATGAAAAATAAAGATAAGGGGTCTTCCATCTCTATAGTTTTCTAAATATTCAGTGTTCTAATACTCCTATCTCAGGACAACTATGGCTGATTTTATGTATGTTTATGTGTTACTGTGGCTTGTGTTTTATATGCACATATTTACTCCCCCCCCCATTTAAATGTCAAGCCCCTTGGGCAAGGATACAATCATCCAATCTTTTACTTCCTTTGTAACCACTTATACTGTCCAGCAAACATATCTGTGGTTAGGAACATTTACAGAAGAAATAATCAAGCCTATTGGTTTAGATAATGAAAAGGCTTAATTTTACCCAAAAGATACTAAATATTTCTTTATTAACTAAAAGCTATTATATCTTTTTGAATGTCACCACATAAATTATGATTTTTTTACATTCATGAGGGGGAGGTGTTTTAGAATCTGCTTGCTTAATCACAGTTGAAAAATTTCAAAGATAATATGGCATTCCATGACTTCTTCCAAGAGACTTTGTAAGAGAATAACTCACTTTGATAAAAAAAAAAAAAGGATAATTGCTAAATAGCTACTCCTCAAAATGCTAAATAATATGAATCTGAGCAAAAAAAAAATTAGCCTTAGTCATTTGGATAAATAGCAATTAAAAAAATGGTCCTCTGAAAAATTTTCCAAATACATCATTAGGGAAAAAAGCTTGCTTTTTTCAAACAATTCATAAATAATAATATAACCTAGTGACAAAATGGGTAACCAGTTCTCCTTTCTGTAAGAGTCCTTTTCCATTTCACCTCTTCCCACTTTAATGGATTCCCTTTGAAATTACCTCCCATTTACACTCTATACATCTTATGGGCTTATAATTATTTGTACGTTGATTCATTCTTTCTACTGTGAGCAATCTGAGGGCAAGCTCTTAGTTTTTGGTTGGCACAATTGCATAGACTACTACACTGCCAGAATGTGAAAAGAAAAAAATCTCTTCCTTCAATACTCAATTTAGCTCCCACTCCTTTCCCCACTATTCTAGATGCTTTAATGTATAATAGTACTTCAAATATATTTGGTAATTTTAATTCACTCAAAATGGCTTAAAGGGTAATTTTAAGTTAGAATAGGGCCTTATTATGTATCATATATACTGTGGTTTTATCCTCTCTTGTGGATTGTGTTGGGAATCACAGAAAATTCAATAAAAATGAAAAATCTAAAGAAAAGAAATTAGCACTTTACTCCCAAAATTTTACTGACTATAATCATCTATTTAAATAATTATGCATCACAAAATATGCTGGCATTTCTCCTCCATTTATTGAGGACCTTAAACTGAAATAATAACTTAACTAAGACTTTGGGTTCAAATATACCCCTCCCCTTTTACAACAATAAAACTGAACAACTTTGGATAAAAAAAGATATAAATAATTTGTATTCATGCTTCCTTCTATATACATACATCTCTATATAGAGACAAATGTAAATACTATGGAAATAATATTAATATATTCATTTTCCAGTTTCTTTTTTCCCAGTTCCGCATTAAAATAAAATTAATTTTCTCAAATATTCTTGGTACTCTGAAAGATAAAAAGCCAGAGATTATCTTACTCATATACAATTTAGATGACATAAAGCATAAAGTCTTTGTCATCAAGGATTGCCTGCAGAGCTCCCACCAAAAGAAAAAAAGGATACTTCTTTAACCTCTGTGTCTAAAGCATTAAGGTAAACAGAGAGAACCTCTCCCTGCTATTTAAAAAATTATCAGTAATGGCCAAGAAAAAAGATGAAATTGTCACCTGACTCTCTACCATGAACACACGATTATGGCATGTTAATTCTGAGTATAATCCTAGAGAGGATATAGAATGCAATTAAATAATCATTTATGGAGTCTACCATGTGGAAGCCCTTTAAGCACCCTTAAGAATAAGGTTAAAATCATCCTCTAATCATACATACTTAAAATAGCTATCACCAGCATTCTCTCTCTTCCCCCTTCCAGAAAAACTGTTATACAAGTTGTTACAGATATACTTTAGGAGGATATGAAGAAAGACACCAGTAATGACTCTCCAAAATACATACTATATGTTAGCCTCCAAACCATGCTTGCATGATATACTGAAGACATGTATTTACAAAGACAGCCTTTATAATATTCTTTTTGAACAATCTCATAAAATATCTTAGAATGAATAGAAATCATGGCACTCTAAGACTTGATTCTATCTTCAGAATAAAACATAACTTTTGTTTCTTACCCAAAAATCTCAAAAGAATCTAGAACAAACATTAACCTTTATTTTCTATAGTATATTTAAGCTGTTTTTGCATCCTTGATTTTCATCAATCAAATAGGCATTTCCTAAGTACTTAATAAATGCCAGGTAGTATACTAGGCACCAGGGGTGTAAAGACAAAAATGAAACAGGTCTTAAAGCACCCATTCTGTAGAAACAATGTAGCATGCACCCATTTAGGGAGAAAGTGATAAACAGAATTTATATTTGGAGAGCGCAGCAAAGTTTCTGAAACTAGTCTATCTCAATCTGAGTAGAGTTGAAATAAGCTGTTTTACTTATCATCTTAGTCTTTATTATTTTTTAAAATTGGGGTTGAGAGTGGGAGAAATATACTTATGATTTCACTGGAATAGGAAATTTCCAGTGAAGAAAACTCTCTCTACTAATATAGATAAGCAATTTTTGAAATATATTGGGAAATTAAATGATTTGCTCAGGACTGCATATCACAAAGGAAAGTCTTAAATCCAGGTCTTTCTACCTGAGGCCAGTTTCCTGTTCATACTGTCCCATTCTGTGTTTCCATCTATTAACATTTTAGTAGAAGATAAGTAAGAAACATGACACTGAATGAAAAAGCGAAAAAAACCCAAAACAACAACAACCAACAACAACCAAAAAAAAAAAAACAAAAAAAAAAAACCCACTGAGGAACATTATACACAAATACAAAATATATACCTATATACACAAATACAAAATGTATACCTATATACACAAATACAAAAGACAGAGAGGCAGAAATTTTCATATGGTAATACTCAATCCTGAGGCCTATTTGGGATATTACCTCAATAGCTTTAAAGTCATATTACATTTTTGCAACTACAGGCATACAGATTCCTCAGCCCTTGTTATCTACCTCACTGACCATTTGAAATTAAGACAAGGCACAGGCCAGATGTTCCTCACCCCTCTTTTATCTGACCAAAGCATTTTATAATTCTTGTCTATAATTTCTAAATAATAGTTTAGATTAGGATAGGCATTTTCCTAATTCAATGGGGAATTAGTTACCTTAAGGAAACTGATTTTGTTCCTGGTTATAACCAGGTTCCATAGAACATCATAAGAATTTCTTTATCATACTAACTTGGCAATAGTATGCACCTATAGCATGGAGCCTGAGGACTAAAATATATCTAGAGTTCAGTATGTGAAACTCGTTTTCTTATTAGTTTTTAAGATTTATCAGTTCTAATCAGGCATATAAATGACCAAACAATGACATTATTTTGAGAGTCACTTTTAGGCAACTAGGGGAATCAAGGGCAACCAGCCAGAGATGAAGATTTGAAGGATAAAATGACTTGCTGAAAATGTCATCTTCGAGTTACTCCAAATCCAAAACAAAATTATAAGCCTTTAGAGAGTTGGAGTCACATATGTCTAAATTACTTTGTAGCACAGCCAATTAGCTGATATACCTCTGTACCAGTACAATACAATAAAAAAAATTTCAAATGTGCTTTCTCACAATAACATGACTAAGTTTTCCTCGGGAATACTTACTACCATTTCAGAATTTTTATTGCTTAGATCTACTTCAGCTTTGAATAACCCAGAAAAAGAGCAAACAGACCAGTAAAATCACTGATCCAAAAAATACAACCTCTGTATAATCTCCCTTTATCAGTTGGAGCAGTGGAGGGAAGCTTTAAACATCTCTCTACTTCTATTCTCTTTGAGGATAAAAACTGTCAAAAAAAAAAATCAATTCATTATACCCTTCCTCTAGCTTTCAGGCAGGCAAAATCTCAGACATTTTGATGCAACAGTCACTTAGCCTAATTTAACTAGAAAAGTTAGCATAATGAACTGGTGAGTCAGTATATGATGATAAATATAATTAAGTCTGCAATACTTTACACTTGCCCAGATATGCATGTATTGGATGCATTTTAATACATGAAGACAATTGCAAATAAATGGTGCATAAGATTAATGCTCCTAAAGGACAGACAAAAACAATGTACCCCATTACTCAAACCCATTCATTCTCTTGCCAGTCTCACTTTTTAACTAAGCTAAACACACTATTTGGAATATAGGGACATGTTTCTACTCTCACCTAGAGGAGATTCTGGTGTCAGTCCCATGCTCTGCAACAATGCTTCTGCTTCTCTCCTCTTTTTTTCAAGATCAGTTTCTTCCTGAACTGGAGCAACTGCTTCTTTCTTCTGATCAGTCTAAATTTAAAGAGAAAACAAAACAAAACATAACATAACATAACTTACTTGTGGTGTGAGACACCTAGAACTTCCTGTTGAGGGAAAAATTTAATTAGAAGACAATATGATGTCAATGGGGCACAAGCTCCTGCTTTCTCAACCAAATTAAAAAGACTGCCTCATGTCTAGAGATTGGTCAGGATAGCAAATTACTCATTAGCAGGAGGGTGGCTATTAAGTAATAAAACCTTGGGCTCTGCTAACATATGAAATAAAAATTCAAACTATTTCTCAATCCTGGGCAGTTATCTTTCACACATGCAATGATGGTGGCAAAGCCGCAGAAAAAGATGCTAAGAATCACATTTAAACTAGAGCTTCTTAAACTTTTTTCCTCTCACAACCCTTTATACCCAAGAAATTTTTGTGTGACATCAAGTATATAGTAAATAGATATACAAATCAAACATTCACGATCCTCACATTTAGTTATGTTACCCCATTTAGAGTTGCAATCTACAGTTTAAGAAGCTTTGGTTTACATTCTGGAGAGCAATTTGGGACTATGCTCAAAAAGTTATTAAACTGTGCATACCCTTTGACCCAACAATGTTTCTACTGGACCTATATCCCAAAGAGATCTTAAAGGAGGGAAAGGGACCCACATGTGCAAAAATATTTGGAGCAGCCTTTTTTGTAGTGGCAAGAAACTGGAAACTGAATGGATGCCCATCAATTGAAGAATGGCTGAATAAACTATGGTATATGAATGTTATGGAATATTTTTGTTCTGTAAGAACTGTAAGAATTATTTCTATAAGAAACGACCAGCAGGATTATTTCAGCGGGGCCTGGAGAGACTTGCATCAAATGATGCTTAGTGAAATGAGCAGAACTAGGAGATCATTATAGATGGCAACAAGAAGACTATACTATGATCAATTCTGATGGACATGGCTCTCTTCAACAAGAAGATTATTCAAACTAATTCCAATTGTTCAGTGATAAAGAGAGCCATCTATACCCAGAGAAAGGACCTTGGGAACTGAGGGTGGATCACAACATAGCATTTTCACTATTTCTGTTGTTGTTTGCTTGCATTTTTTTTTTCTTTCTCAGGTTTTTTTTTCCTTCCTTCTTGATCTGATTTTTCTTGTGCAGCAAGATAACAGTATAAATATGTATATATATATTGGATTTAACATATTTAACATGTATTGGACTACCTGCCATCTAGGGGAGTGTGAAGGAGGGGAAACTTTGGAACAGAAGGTTTTGCAAGGGTCCGTGTTGAAAAATTACCTATGCATATGTTTTTGCAAATAAAAAGCTTTAATAAAAATTTTAAAAAAGAAAAGGAAAATTAATACCTTAAAGCTTTGAACATTGCTTCCTCAATCATGAACATCTTTGTGTGTATGAGTGTGTATTTTAGCATAATCTAACTACTCTTCCTTGCTTCATTTTATTTTTTTCCCTCAAAGCAGAAATTTAATAGTATTTTTTCCAATTATATGTAAGGATAATTCCTTTTTTATAAAAATTTTACTTACAAATTTTCTCTTTCCTTCCCTCCTCCCTAAGATAGTCAACAATTTCATATAGGTTGCATATGTGTATCACGAAATCATGTAAAATATATTTCCATATCAGTCATGTTGTAAAAGAAACAGTTTGCAAAAAAAATTAGTTTGTAAAAGGAAAAACCATGAAAGAAATAAAGTGAAATAATATGCTTCAATCTGCATTCAGACTCCATCACTTCTTTCACTGTATGTGGATATTTTCTGTCATGAGTCTTTTGAAATTGTCTTGGATTATTGTATTGTTGAGAAGAGCTAAGTGAATCATAGCTGATCATACAATTTTGCTGTTACTCTGTACAATCCCCTGCTTCATTGTCTTCATGTTAGTAAAAACACTACTACTCAGTTTTTTTCTGAGGTATTAAAGATTATAGATGTGATGATTCCACTGTCCTACCTGAAAGTTAACTATTAAGAGGTAGACTTGTCTCTTCTTCATCTGTTTGTTTTTCTCTCAGTTTCACCTATAAATGCCTTGTCATAGGCCTTTTTCTATACTCTTCATCCATGACCTCATCAACTCCCTTAGGTTTAATTATCATCCCTATTCAGATGACTCAGTTCTAGAAATGTAGCTCTGATCTCACTTCTGACCTTTAGTTTTTCATAACCATTTGCTTGATTGGACATTTCAAATTGAATGTTGCTGAGGCATTTCAAACTCAGAATTTATATTCTCCTAAGCTTTCTTCCTTCTGAGTTCAGCTCATAATTCTTCTGTAGTTTCTGTCCAAGATTACTATAATAAGTGACTAATTCCATGGAGCTACCTAGATGGATAGTATTCTGGACAAGAGGCATTATTCATTTATTTGGTTTTCTTGTATTCTTTTGAGTTATCAAAAATTTAATGGAAGAGGCCCCAACAATGTATGGTTTTTCCTCTTCTGAATCATTTAGTATCCTTTCTTTATTAAAATTGAAAATTGATCCCTCAAAACTTTCAGCATTGTTTCTTCAATCATAAACATCTTTGTGTGTATGTGTGTATTTTAGCATAATCTAATTAGTCTTCTCTGCTTCATTTTATTTTTTTTCTCCTTTTCAAAACCAC
This sequence comes from Myrmecobius fasciatus, assembly GCA_023553655.1. Lineage (NCBI taxonomy): Eukaryota > Metazoa > Chordata > Mammalia > Dasyuromorphia > Myrmecobiidae > Myrmecobius > Myrmecobius fasciatus. The sequence goes on from JAJPUD010004492.1 coordinate 54,822, forward strand.
CTGTCTTCCAGACTTCTATTTCTAGTAAAGATATTGTTCTTCCAGTTTACTGGTTTTGTAAACTTGGTATTATCCTCAGCTCCTTTCCCCATATACCTGATCAGTTTCCAATATTGTCATTCCTCCCTCCATGATGTTTCTTACACCTAGCCCCTTCTCTTTATACATACACGCCAAGACCTTAATTCAGGCTTTCATCACCTCTTACCTAAGTTATTGTAACAACCTCCTAATTGTTCTCTTTGCCTTAAGTTTCTCCCTACTTCTCTCTTTTCTCTTTTCTTCCTTCACATTGCTGTCAAAGTGATTTTTCTCTAAGCACCTATCTGAACATATCATTTAACCTACTCATTTCCAGTGGCTTACTAATACCTTAAGACAAAATGTAAACTACTCTTTTCAGCTTTTAAAGCCATATATAGCCTAATCTTAAACTACCTTTCTGCCCTTAATGGACAATAATTTCCTTCCCTCACTCTGTAATCTAGCCACACCTGCTTTTTTCTCTGTTTCTCACAAATAACACTTTTATTCCCTGTATGTATACCTTTGCACTGGCTTTTACCAATGCCTAGAATATATTCCCTTCTTTACCTCTATCTGTTTGAATTGCTTTCTTCCTTAAATATGCAGCTCAAGTATCTCCTTCTACATGAACTCTTTCTTGATCCCCTCCTCTCATTAACTTGTTTTTATATATAAGTATAAATTCTTTTTATTTATTTGCATTTATTCTTTTTTCATTTATTCTATATAACCTCTTTTTTCTCCTCTCCCAGTTACAATATAAATTTCTCGTGAGTAAAAATTGATTCATTTATTGTATTTTTATCGTTAGGGCCTAACACAGTGCCTGGCTATACATAGCAGGCAGTTGATAAATGCTTGTTGACTGATTGATTGATTGACTGATGTTCTGAGATAATTATTTGTTGGGACACCTTATTTCTGATTCATTTTTTTTTCCATTGATCTTTGCTGTCTTATGAAATACAAATGCTCCATCATCCCCTGTTGTTAACATTTTGAAAATGAGTTTATATTCTAAAGTGGTGTTGCTTTTTATTTTCTTATTTTTCTACTTGGCAAGTGGTAAAATGTTTGCTGATTCAGGCTTTTTCTGAACTCTTTTGGCCTATTTGTTTGGGCAATTGCTTTACATCATTTAAATTTCAATAAAAATGATGATAACCTCTGCCAGTATCTTTTCCTTTATCCATTTTCTCCAGTAACTTGTTTCAATAAGTCAGATTGAAGTTTTGTAGTTATTATCTTTTCATCCTTATTCTGGTTTGGTGTCGATTTTGACATTTTCTCTAGCAAATGGATAGTCTGCATACAGACATTTGATTCAGAAATGGCTTTTACATGAACAAATAATTATTTTCTATTTGTTAAGATACAGTTGCATTCATTTTTTATATTATTCAGTATTCATCATATCCAGGACCATGATACACATGTTTATTCATAATCTAAAAGCCTTTATTTCTTAATCCTAAAACAGTTTTCCAAAATTTTTTGCCTTCTTTTTCTGTGCACTTTCACTTGAAATCATGGAGCAACTTTGTGAAAGTTTATGTTGATTTGATTTAGAGACTCTTGTATTCTTCAAAGAATTTCTCAGCAACAGATCTTACTGCATAAACCTTGGAATTTTTACATGAGCTGTTCATGAGCATCCAAAGACCATGATTGAATCTTGTTATTTTGGGGCACAGAGGTCCATAAATTAAATTCAACAAACATTTATGTGTTTATATAATTGTATAATAATAATAATAATAATTCTTTCTGTTCTCAACTCGAACCTAGGAGCCATGCTTTCATTTAACTGCAACTCCTTATGATTTCATTAATTAATATTTGTAGAAGATCAAAAAACTGTGTGGTTTTTAGCACCCTCTTCCCCCCCTTCTTGCCATTACTCAAAGGAGGCCATCCAGGACTAAGGATCCATTTTTATTGTTATTTGTTTCATGGATTATTGTGACTAAAATTTATCACCTAATATCCAGGCTACTGAATTCCTAGTTTTGCTGATTCTTGAAGATTATACACATAGTCTATTGCAGGGACTACAATCAAAACTTTTTCATCATGATAGAACTTGTAAAAGACCTTCAAAATTTTCAAGAACCCAGGTCACCTCAATATCTTGGTGAGATATTAATTAGCAGAAGACTTTTGGGACAACAATCATAAATAAAAGTGAGAGTTCACAAAGCTAAAATCGGTAATAATTATTAATTTTTTCAAATGGGTTCTTTTCAAAAGGAAACAGCTCAGCATAGCCTTTCTTTAATTGGCAAACTTATAATTCATTTGTCATATTACTTGAGTTATAAAAGTTGAGTTCACATGCAATTTTCTACAAAACAATATACATTTGCCTTATATTAACATATTCAACCCACAAAGTACAAATAAATAGCATTCCAGCTAATTTGAATTTTGAAGTAATTTATCTCATCTTAATATTTTATTAATCTAAGATGTTAATAATCTGATAGTATGAATCCAATTAATGGCATAGCAACCATATCCTGAATGTTACAGCGAGTTTTTGATAGAGGATACATATTTATTTTTTACTGATGAAGAAAGTGCTAGATATGTAGAAAAGCCCTAGCAATATGATTTTATATGTATTACAATGAAATGTATTTTTTATCACTGTGTTTATTTTATGGGAAGGAATTTTTAAACAAGTAGGTATAAACTAGTGATATGTTAGATCAGCATAACAAATGGTATATCAGCATATTATAACTGAAGTATATTTAAAAATTAATTTCTGTGGTATGTTTGTTGATTCATTGTTTCATTGGCATGGACCCTCCTTTCACAGATGCCCTATTGTGGTTTTTCATCTTGTGGGATTATTGTCTGTTTTGTTTTGTTTAGTTTTTTTTCCTTAAGTCTTTCATATACTGGCCTTTATTTCCTGTTTCTTTGCCAAGGGCATTGGAAAAATTAGGAGCACAGATAAATGCTATTAATTTTTTAAGTTCACCAATACTAGTCACTCTATTCATGGTATATTTTGAAGTAATTCTTGCATCCAGCACAACTTTCTTTCTGTGTTATGTTATAAGACGGTTGGAGTTTTAAGCCAGTTGCTTGATTAAATAATGAGCAACTGCCAGAATCATGATGCAGACTTGGAAGAGCTATCCCAGAATATTATCTATAGGATTAATCTCCCCAAAGATGACAGATGGCCAATTATTCCTTTCTAGTTTTCAAGGATGATCATGTTATGATTGGCATCTAATTTTCTAGGACTGTCTGTAATATGATTGGCATCCAATTGAGAGTTTGTGAAACATGTTCATAGAATTAATTTAATGGGATTAAACCATGAATTGGTGGTGATATACATATTCATGTGAAGGGGACAGAATATAAGACTAAGCTAATAATTTCATTGGTAAAATAAGCTCAGATGACTCGCCTATCTTGATGAGTTTTTTCCCCCTAATGATTTCTTTAAATTTATATCAATAGGATTTGAATGAATTTGAACCCTTCCAATTTTCTGATCAGTTTTCTGAAATTGTTCCCCATTGTGTATAATGTCCAATGACCAAAATGGAAGACTCATTGTCTCTTGTGTATGTGCTGTCCCATCCTAGCTTCTTTCAGTGCCTTTTTTTTCACTGACACCATATCCTTCACCCCCTCTTTGTGTCTTTCCTGGATGGTTTGCTCATTGGAACTTGAGGGCCACCTCCCTACTGGAGACTTTTTTTTGACCCTTGCAATTGTTGAGCATTCTGAAATTACTTTGTATCTAAGAAATTAAACATCTTAAACATCAGATTTAAGTTTGATGAATCTATTTTTTATCACTGGAGGAGAGTACTCTATAAATCTTTTCTTCTTATCTTTAGTCTTTCCCATCCACTAGCTCCTTCCTTTCTACATAAATATACCCAAGACTCTAATGTCCTGGGAAAAAAAAACAAAAACAAAAAACACCACTCCCTACATTTCATATCCTTTCTCCATTCATTCTAATATTTGTCCTCCATTCTACTTCTTTCACTTCTCAACTCTTTTTCATTATTCAGCTGAAATTGCTCTCTCCAAAGTTAGCAATAATCTCTTAATTGCCAAATCTGAAACTCTTCCTCAGACTTTATTCTTTTACTGTTGACCACTCTTTGCTGAGTACAGTATCTTCTCTGAATTTTCATCACAATGTTCTCTCTTAGTTCTTATATCATGATCAACCAAGATAGACTTAGCTCTATTCTTAGCAAGGCAGTGATCCAAGACAATTCCAATAGACTAGAGATAGAAAATGTCATCTGCATTCAAAGAGAAAATATGGAAACTGAATGCAGATGGAAGCATACCATTTTTACCTTTTTTGTTTGTTTGCTTTTCCTTTCTATGATTTTTCCCGTTTGCTCTGATTTTTCTTTCACAACATAATTAATATGGAAAATGTTTAAAATGATTGTATGTATATATATATATCCCATATTAGATTGCTTACTGTCTTGAGGAGGGGAAAGATAAGGGAAGAAGGGAGAAAAAAAATTGGAACTCAGAATCTTACAAAAATGAGTATTGAAAACTATCTTTAATGTAATAAGAAAAATAAAATACTATTAAAATAAAAAAGGATACCCTCAATATGTACATAAACTCTTCTTATAAGGATGAGATAAGAAGAGTAGGCATATTACTTTCTGTGTAATAATATAGCTAGTGATCTTTTCCCTTTTGGAATTTCTTTCTTTTTGAGTTACCTTGAAAATTGATTCCTGCATGCCCAATATGTCACTTTTGGCAATGATTTCTTCGTATTTGGTTAGATCCAGTCATTCATCTTGACTTTATTTTCTTCATTGTCATTTTTATTTGCTCATAGAGCACATCATGTATTGAGGTGATCATAGAAAAGCAGATTACTGGCTTGTGGTCCTATATTAGGTAGGATCCCTAGTAATTTTTATGAAAGGGCATAGTCAAACAGGTTAAGAAACTATGGCAAATGGCATATCTTCTACATAATTGGAAGAAATAGCCATATTAATGAGATCATAGACTTATCTCACAGGGTTGTCATGAGAAAAGTACTTTGTGAAAATGTTTAAGTCATAAATTAAATAATTATCACCACCATTTTTTATAGGAAAATGTCCATTTAAAGGGAGTTTAGTTTCTTCTAATAAATAGTTTAAAAATCACACATTTTTTGGATCCTTTATCAATATTTTAGATTGTTGGTGTTCTAAACCAAAGCTGCTGCTGCTTTTTTTTTTTAAAGCTTTTTATTTACAAAACATATGCATGGGTAATTTTTCAACATTGACCCTTGCAAAGCCTTCTGTTCCAAATTATCCCCTCCTCCCCACCCTCTCCCCTACATGGCAGGTAGTCCAATACATGTTAAATATGTTAAAAATATATGTTAAATCCAATATATGCATACATATTTATATTATCTTGCTACACAAGAAAAATCAGATCAAGAAGGAAAAAAAAAACTGAGAATGAAAACAAAATCAACAGAAAGAGTGAGAAAGTTATGTTGTGGTCCACACTCAGTTCCCACAGTCTTCTCTCTGGGTGTAAATGGCTCTCTTCATCACTGAACACTTGGAACTGGTTTGAATCATCTCATTGTTGAAGAGAGCCATGTCCATCAGAATTGATCATTGTATAGTCTTGTTGCTGTGTATAATGATCTCCTGGTTCTGCTCATTTCACTTAGCATCAGCTCATGTAAGTCTCTCCAGGCCTCTCTGAAATCATCCTGCTGGTCGTTTCTTACAGAACAATAATATTCCATGACATTCATATACCATAATTTATTGAGCCATTCTCCAATTGATGGACATCTATTCAGTTTCCAATTTCTTGCCACTATAAAAAAGGCTGCCACAAACATTTTAAAAAAGAAAGGATACCAAATGATTCAGAAGAGGAAAAATCATACATTGTTGGGGCCTCCTCCATTAAATTTTTGATTATTCAAGAATACAAGAAAACCAAATAAATGAAGAATGCCTCTTGGCCAGAATACTAGCCATCTGGGTAGATCCATGGAGTTCATCACTTAGTATAATAATCTTGGACAGGAACTACAGAAGAATTATGAGCTCAATTAAAGCGATTTAAAGAGAAGGAAGAAAGAAACTTAAGAGAATATAAATTCCTTGACTAAAAGACCTATTTCACTCTTGTAGTTGTATCCCAAGCACTGTGCACATACTACGTCCTTAAATGTTTGCTGAACTAAACTGATTTGCACTTGACACAGTGAGCATTTTCAACAATCCTGCAGAAAATACCTGACACAAAATCTCACATTTTTAACAGCAATAATCTCATAACAATGTGACTACAGCTGTGAATTAGAGAATACTCAAATCTTCAAAGAATGAAAATTAGAGGTAACCCAAATTTCTTTTTTTTTTCTTTGCTGAGGCAATTGGAGTTAAGTGACTTGCCCAGTGTCACACAGCTAGGAAGTGGGTAAGTGTCTGAGGCCAGATTTGAACTCAGGTCCTTCTGACTTCAGGGCTGGTGCTCTAACCACTGCACCACCTAGCTGCCCCAAGGTAACCCAAATTTCAATGGAAATATGCAGGGTGGGTAAAAATAGACTACAGCAAATTACTAATGATGATTCTTACATAGTAAATTGCACAAAAGACAAGTTCTTCCAAAGAAAACAGGATGGGAAAAGGAAGTGAACCAATCAATAAGTGAGAGTAAAGGGTAAAAAGGTAGAAAGCGTAAATGATACATTCACTTTCTGTTTTTTGGTGTTTAAGAGACCTAAAGAGAATACTTCAGCACCCAAGGCAGATCCTTTTGGAGAAAAGAAGAATCTGAAAAGCACTGATGAGTTGTTAATTTTTAATACTAGATGGAGCAACCACATGGATAGAATGCTGAGAATTCCTAGGCTTGTTTAAGATAGACATGGAACTAGAGTTGGATTCACAAAACTAAGACTACTATAGTTCAAAATACTATGAAATCATGAAGCAAATAAATAAGCAAGTTACTCAAAATAGATTAATTTAATTAAAAGATAATCAAGCTTACTTCCTTTTTCTTTCTTTCTTCTTCTTTTCTCTTCTTCTCTTCTCTGATTTGAGCTAACCGCTGCTTCTTTCGCTCCAATTCAGCCTTCAATTCACTTTTGTCTGACATGGCTGTGACCTTAATGAAAATACAATTATTTAAAATAATCAGAATCATCTTCAGTTCTCTGGATTCATGGTTTTGTCATTTGCATTTATCAGATTTCTAAATTCTTTTAAAGTCGTTTTTTATGTCATTATATAAACTACTTCTAGTTCTGCTCAATTCACTGTGTCTCTGATCATAGTTCTTTCCCACTTTCCAAAATTTCTTATAGCAAATCATATTCCATTGTATTTATATACCACAACTTGTTTAGCCCTTCCCCCATAAAAGGGCTCCCAAAAGATCTATTTTAAATATTGGTGTGCATATGCACTTCTTAACGTTCTTTAATGGTTCCAAATTGGTTTCCATAATGGCTAGACCAAATCACAGCTCCATCAGCAATGCATTATTAGTTTTCCTGTTTTCCTGAATTCCTCCAACATTTGCATTTTCCTTTTTACCTATCTGATTAGTGTGAAATGAAAACTCAAGAGTTCTTTTAATTTGTATTTTCCTAATTATCAGTGATCTAGCCATAAAAATTTGCAAAGATTAATTTTTTTTACCAGTTATTTGTTTCCCTAGAAATTTTAACTGCTTTAAATGTTTGTACAGAAACTTTATAATCAAGATGATTTTGCTTTAATCATCACTCATTCCTGGAATATACACCTTCCTCATTACTGCCTCTTGGAATTCCTTCTTTCAAAGCTTAATTTGGGTACTATCTGCTATACAATTCTTTTTTCCACAACCTCTGTTGGTAGTGCTCTCTTCCTAAAATTTTCAACTACCTACTTATCTGAGTATGCATTTTTATCTTCCACACTTCAAAAACTCTTTATAGTTTCACCTGATGTCTTCTCCTTCATGCCAGCTTCAATAGGCAAGATATATCTCTTTATTAAAATGCCAACCACACTATTCTGCCTTTGATTTTATCTTCTCTTTCCTCTTCTGAGAGCTTGATCCATTGATTTCTCCTTTAATGCCACTAATCCTTCATGTTTTAGTCCTACAGATATTCCGACCTTCCTACCTGCAAAAATAAACTTCTGAAAAAGAGCTATTTCACTCTTGTCAGGGTCTGAGATTTTGGGACCCCAGTAAAAGAAGTTTGTCATTGAATTGAGGATCAAAGGGTGTGGTCTGTGATTCCCTTGAGAAACATGAGACCCCGAAACTGGTTGGAGATTGCTGGTAATGGTTTCATTATAATGATAATGGCTGTTTAAAGTAGTGTTAGACCAGGAGATCATTTTTCGAGGCAACAACAATACTATATGATGATCACTTCTGATGGACATGACTCTCAACAATGAAATGCTTCAAACCAGTTCCAATTGTTCAGTGAAGAAAGCCATATACACCCAGAGAGAGGGATGTGAAATGTGGACCACAACATAACATTTTCATGCTTTCTATTGATGTTTGCTTGCATTGTATTTCCTTTATCTGATTATTCTTTCTTGTAGATACGATTTCTCCTGCACAAAAATGATGTGTGGAAATAAGTATACATATATTTGATTTCTTAAGTATTCTAACGTAATTAACATGTAGTGAATATCCTGCCATCTAGGGGAGGTGTGGGGAGGAGGGGGGAAAAATTTGTAACAGAAAGCTTTGTAAGGGTTAATGTTGAAGAATTACCCATACATATGTTTTGCAAATAAAAAGTATTAATAAAAATTAAAAAAAAATAAAAACAAACAAACAAAAAAATAAAAATAAAATAGTGTTAGAAAACGGCTTGTTTCGAGGAAGTGCTCTGTTATTGAAAGAAGAATGAGACCCTCCAAAATTGAATACCTCCTTTCAATACAAACTTAATTACTGATGATTGGGTGTGGGTGTGTGATCAGAGTGGGAAAGGAAGGTAAGCAAGGAGGAGGGGTCAGGTGATGAGATGAGACTAGGAGAAGAGGGAAGATATAAGCAAGGCTAGTGGTAAGGGAAAGATGGCACAGCAATGGAAACGATGGAGAAGATGAGATCCTGAATAAAGAACTGCCATAATCTATCCTCTGGCTCCTCATGACACTCCTTTGAATAGACACGCTGAGCGTGGCCGGAATGCGCACCAAAGCTCTTAACAAAGAGGTGAGACTGTTAACATAGAGATAAGACCCGAAGCCCTTAGGTACAATGCCTAACACACTCTCTATACTCTTACTGCTAACTTCATTATTTTGACCAAACTACTTCAAGGTCATCAATTACTAAGTGTGCGTGTACTCTACTATTCTGTCTTTGGCTTTCTTTTCACTTTCTGAGTGAACTCATCCATTCCCAAGATTTCAATTACAGCTTACAACAGAGTACCTCTCAAATCTGTACATTCAGGTCCAAGTTCTTCCCATACTCTTCAGTTGCACTTCAACTATCTGTTTGACATCTTTGCCTCATTTTTGTTCTGTGGACACTCTGAACTTAACATGGCTAAAATGGAACTAACCATTTTACAAACATTCTACTTCCCTTTTCTCATCTCCATCTCATAAAACTCCAAGCTTCTTTCAAAGCTCCATTCGAGTGTCAGCTTTTCCAGGAAGACTATCCTGACCCTGCCACTTGCTATTGTTTTCCTTCTTGCAAATTACTTTGTACTTTTAAGTTTTACATTTAGAAATATAATTATTTGTTCACGTTGTTTCCCTGATAGAATGAGAAAGCCCTTGAGGACAGGGGCAGTTTAATTTTTTTTATCTCCCCTGCATCTAGCACAGTAGTTGAAAACTTTTTGGGAACTTAGTATTTCCTGAACTGGTACCCTTGCCTCTAATCAAGCTTTCACACAATTTCCAAAGTAACCTTCCTAATGCACTGGTCAGCCTACATCATTTTTGTGCTTCCAATTGTGCAGAGAGAATAAAATATAACTAACACTTAAGTCCTTCCACTCTGACTTCTTTGTATCTTTATTTCACCCTGCTACTTCTTTTTCCATTCTCTATGTTCCAACCAAACTAGATATTTAGCTTTCCCTTGATTCCTTTTTCCCATCTCCACATCAATGCATTTGTACAGAATGTACCCTTTTTTCTTCTTTTATATTTCACAATGCCTAGGAAATATTGCCTTCAATTTCCACAGCTTAGGTGATTCTTTATCCATGATTATTTGATTATAGAATCCTAGATTTAGAACTTAAAGAGACTCCTCATTGTAGGCATTCTCCAAGATTCTGTGTTGGATCCTTTCCTCTTCTTCTTTTACAGCCTCTTGATAACTTCATCATCTCCCATGGATTTAAGCAAAAAATATTTTAAATATACATATCCAGCTTCAGTCTCCTAACAATTATTTTTGTGCAAATCTCCACCATCACTTCAATCTCTCAAGATTTAATAACCCAAGCATATTCTCAATGCCTCACTTTCACTCCATTTATCAATAAATTGTCAAATCTTGCCCTTTTATCTGCAAAACACCTCTCACTTGATCTCTTCTTTTCACTGCCTCAGATAAGACTCTAGTTAGTTCAGGTTCTAATTTCTTTTTGCCTAAATTGTGGCATTAATCTCCTCATTAGACTCTAAGTCTTTCAACTTTCACTACTGTTGTTCATTCTACACACCCTGCTGTCAAGGTGATTTTCCTTAAGCATAGATGTGATCATAGTCCTTCCCTACTCAGCTCCAATGGTTCTCTATTGCCTCTAATATAAAAAAGTAAACTCCATTGTTAAAGCCCTGTATTACTGGACCTAAACTACCCTTGCATCTTCAACGAACATGATACCTTCAGCCAAACTGAACCATTACTCACAAATAACACTCTTGTTCCTGTCTCCATACCTTTGCATTTGCTTCCTATAATTTTCCTGAAGATAAATTGCAAATATCACCTTCTATAAATGAAGCCTTTTCTGAATTCTTCAATTGCTATTGTCTTCCTTCTCAAATTATTTTGCATTGAGAGTAGCAGAAAACAGAAGTTTATGCTGTGTTTATTGTTGATCAGGAAGGAAAAAAAGATTTGCCCATTAAGAGACCTAAAGGTTCATTTCCAACAAGTTATTTCCCATGTATATGTTAATATATAATATGCTTTGGTAGATGCCAATCACAGGGATAATTTTATTTAATCACCTTCTGATTATCAGTAGGAAGTGAGACATAAACAGGGAGCCTGTGGAGAATATCATGTGCAAATTCTAAAAAAGAGGAATACCCTGGAGATGGTAAAATCCTTTATTTCTGGGGGGGAAAAATTGTAATTTCTTTTTTGTTAATACTTAAATGTTCATTTTTTGTCATTACTATGAGCGATATTTTTTTAATAGTATATCTTGATTTCTGTTGTTATTATCTAGAAGGATGTTTTGAGGATTGTTTACTTAGATTTTGCTATCCTGTAAAACTGATTCATTAAATTTACTTTTTTGTCAAGTTCCTTGGATTTCCCAATCATATATAGTTTTTCACACTGATTTTGTCATGTATTATTAACATAGGAAACATTTCTAAAACTATTTTACAAAGTAGTAAAATTAGATAACCTTGTTTTGTACCTATTTATAGTTCCCAATATATGCTTCTACTATTTTCCATTGCATATGCAGTAAGCTCAGAAGACTTTCTATCATGCTAAGGATGTACCCCTATACTGTCACTTGGGATTTAGCCATTTTAAACTGACCTAAATAACTTCCCACCATAATCAGTATATGATGGGAAGAGAAACATAATAAATATTATATATAGCATCCCAGAGTTATTTACACAACTCTGCATTGTGTCTACTCTATAAAGAGTAGAAGGAGGGAAGGAAAAGAGATAGATGGGTATGAGTGATTGATTAGAGAAGAAAAAACAAAGAGGAAACAGTCCTAGAAAGTGGAATAATACTCACTTTAACCAAAAGAGGAATCTGTTGAAGTAGGTAAGATGAATTCCAGGATGAAACAAAATGGATGGGAAAAAAAAAGGAGTATATTCCATGTAGAGTGGAAAAACCCTGCTTTTGAATGGTCTGAAGAATCATTCTGCTAATAGGTTTTACGTTCTATGACACTAATCAGATGATTCTATGTCTCTCATTTTTCTGATGAGGTAAATGGAAATATAGATACTAAGGCAGCAGCAGGAGAAACCTGAGGCAGAAAAAATATTGCTTGTGTTGCCTTAGTCCATTAAACTGTGAGCTCTTTGAGAGGAAGGATTAATTCTATTTATTTTTGCCTTTAATATATATATATATCCCTAGTTCTTAGCCCAATTCCTGGAAGATGCTGAGGATTTAGTAAAATTTTTGCTGACTGGGGAAAATAAGGTCATCTAATCTGGCCTCCTTACTTTACTGAGGAGTTAACTGAGGCACAGAAGGCATAGGAACTTGTCCAAGATCACACACATTAAGCAGTACAGTTCTCATTTAAACAGAGTTCTCAACTCTAGTCTCACCATTTTCCCATTATACCATGTCTCCATTTTAAAAGTCATTTTCTCCTTAAAACTTTTTGCTTCATTACATTCAACCTTGTATCATACCTTCCCTATTAGAAGGCAAGCTATGTGAGGATAGGAACTCTTCTCTTCCCCCTTCTCTCCTTCTCACCCAATAACTGGCACAGGACCTTCCACACCAAAACGGCTTCATAAATACTTAAATTAACTGCCACTCTCAACCATCCGTTTCTCCTAGATCCTCCCTCCTCTCTAGGTTTCCAAGACATTATTCTATCCTGGTTGTCCTATCTATCTGACCTCTCCTCAGTCTCCTTTGCTGGATGATCATTTAGGTCTTCCTTCACTGTTTCCCAGAGACTATAAAAAAGGGAAGTTTAGAAAAAGATTGAGTTTAGAAGGGATTAAGTTTAGTTTTGCATATGTTACCTTGAAGGTGCCTTCTTGCCCATCTCAGGTGATGTTTAAGAAAGCAATTTATTTTCATTTGTCCTTCTTATAAAAGTAATACTTGCTAGCAATTTTTGAGCTAGCATTTTGAGGAATTTTTGTTGCTATTCAGTTCAGCAATTAAACAAGTTAGTCAGTCAATAATCAATTACTATGTTCCAGGTATATTTTTGGTTTGGAATATCATTTTCCTAATCATCCTTATTTCCATCCCTGACCCTCATCCTTCATATGCAATCAATGGTTAAGTCATTTCAATTCTACTTCCACAGCATTTCTCATATTTATCCCCTTCTTTTCATTTACATGGCTTCTACCCTTCTTTAGAATTTTATTATCTTTCAGTTGGATTATAGCAAGAGGTTACTATTTGAAGGCTTTCAGTATTTCCCCTTTTCAATTTATCTTCCACATAGCTGAAAAAAAAAAAAAAATCTTCCTAAAACACAAATCTCAATGTGTTGCTTTCCTGATTGAGAAAATTCAGTGGCTCCCTATTGCCTCTAGGAAAAAACAAGACTCCTTAGCTCAGCATTTAAAATTCATCACAATCTAGATCCAGGTATTTCTAGCTTTATTGTAAATTATTCCCCTTAACACACTTATCATTCCAACCAAGCTGGCCTACTTGCTTGTTCCCTTGTATATTACATTCTATCTTCACTTCATGACTTTGCCAGAATGTCTTTCAAACCTGAAATGCAATTCCTCCTCTCTTCCACATCTCAGAAACCACAGCCTCCTTCAAGCTCAGTTCATGTGTTATCGCCAACTAGAAGGCTTTCCTTACCCTGTTAGCTACTGGGATCTGCTGCTTCAACTCCAATTATTCAGTACCTACTTTTTTTGATTTTACATTGCACCTTTTTGAAGGAATGAAGGGAGAGAAGTGTGATTTCTCTTTGTAGCCCCAGAATTAGCAAAATGCACTGGACAAAGATTATTTAATAAATTACAAGAAGGATTTTATTAAGACAGGAATATGTTGCACAAGTAGGGCTTCAAGAAATAATTAAAGAGGCATAATTAATAATCCTTAGTTTCAAAAAGAGCTGTTTATCTGTGAAAATGTAGGGAGGTCTTTGCTAAAAATAAACTCTGTTCTACTTCAAATCACTAATTTATTAAATAACAGCCAATTTCTCTGCATTTCTCTTTAAAACTGTATTAATGCTCTTGAAAATGATGGCTTTAAAAGTGTTTCAAACATGTATTTGGGAAAATTCTAAAGAAACACAAAATTATCACCATTATCATTATATTACCAAAATGTCAAGTTATGAAATTAAAAAAAAAAATAAAAAATAACTGCTGATTAAAGCGCAAAGGAAATTTCATGGGTAAGGAAGGCTCTAAATTTCAAAATGACAACCACACACTACCCCAAATAACAAAAAGTATTTCCCTAGCATACTCTTTAATTTTTTTTTTAAACTAAAGATAAGACACTTGTACACACCTGAAAATAGAAACCACGTGAGAAATATTTATCTCTTCATCCTAACTCTAGCTCTTTATTACACAGATGTGTTCCAGGGATTCTTGGACCCTTATGGCAGCGTGACAATATGGAACCCTTCTCAGAATAATTAAATGAATAAAGTAATAAAAGAAACCAAATATATTGAAAGAATTCTATTTTAAAAAACGAACGAACCAAGTTCACGATCCCAAGGTTAGGATCCTTTAACACATAGTTTATTAATAACTAAAGGGTATCTCCTAGCCTGCTTTTATACATCTAAGAAAGGACCATATGGTATACGAGATATTGTATGAAAAGTAGAAAAAAAAACAACAAATAGCCTAAGCACGGGCCTTGTACTCAAGGAGCTCTCCATCTAAGTGCCTTTGGGAACGGTTTTTATTTTAGCTGCAGGGAAGCAACTACCATTTCATGGACATGAAAAACTTGGACTCCGAGATCTCCCTTTGGGAGACTGGGATAATGAGGTCTATGGGATGCACTCCGGGGAATCCCACGACTTCGGGAAGTTCAAGAAGCTTCCTAAGGCTCGTCAGGCCAAGTCGGGGCTGCTGACACCCTCCCCGGTGTTTTTATTGGAAAAGAGGCGGGGTCGGGAGCCCAGATTGGAGAGGGAAGAAGGGGCGCGAGTGTCCCCGGGGTGCAGCTCCGGGAGCCCGGCGGTCCAGGTGTCCTGCTCCCGAAGGGAAGTCCCAGACCGGGTGAGACACTGGAGGCTCGCCGGGGCAGTGCCGTCCTTCTCCTAAAGGCACCCCGGAGCTCACTCCCTGCAGGCCCGACTGACAGCGGTGACCCCATGCAGGCAAGCGGGCGGCTTTCTTCCGGCCTAACCCAAAGGCTCGGGCGGGAGGGGAATGCGGGAGGGAAAGGCCGACCCACCTGACTCTGGGGCGGAATGGGGAGAGCCCGCCTGACTGACCACGACTCGCTCGGAAATGGGTCTTCTGTCTTCTTTGCTGCCCCGGCGCTTTCGGCCTCAGCGCCTCTAGCCGGTTCCTTGGCTTTCCCGATCACACAAAGAGGGATGGGCGTCGGCTACGGCCAGCGCCAAGGGACAAGTAGCTTCGCTAGGACGCGGTTGCTCGTGGGACGGAAGGGCGGAGCCTTTTGGATCTCAAAAAAGTCTCAAATAAGCCACCTTCCTGATGCTTCCAGGGAATTGAGGAACTCACCACCAAGTTCACAGCCTTCCGAGAGTCAGAGAAATCTCTCCGAATTTACCCAACCTGGGAAGGTAACCACGGCGCTGGGAGCAAGAGATTGCAAAGAGAACTACAATTCCCAGAATGACACGGAGGCCAAGTGCAATGCGTGATGGATTCTGGGAGGTGTGGTCTTTTTTTTGTCCCCTTGTATGCTGGAACTTGTAGTATGTACAGCAAATCTCTGCGAAATCATTTCTCCTTAAACTTTGTTTTTCATTGAGCTTTTAAAGAGAAATTAATAACAACTTCCAGCACTTCTTTCGGATGTACCCTTGCATCTTTCCCTCACGGAGTTTGCTACAAATAGGAGAGGAAGTCTAATAGTTAGAAAACTGGCCCTCAATCTAGGAAGACCTGCGATTAAGCGTTCCCCGAAACTATACTGGCTTTGTGTATCTGTCTCCAGACAAATTGTTCTGGGAAACTGAGGATTTCAACTATTTTGTCTCATAGGCTCCTTTGGAAGTGTAGTAAAGATCCCTTCTCAGAATGATGTTGAATGAGATGGGAAACTGAGGACTTCTCAGAATAATGATTTTGAGAGATTGGTAGGATTTTTCCTTGGGGATCCTACTGCAGGAAAAGAGACAAATTGTGGCCTTTTACAATATCAAAGGCAAACCAGAACTAGTCTGCCAGTTGTTGATTTGAAAAAGGGTCTGGTTGATATCAGTGGGCCTTGAGCGGGCGGGAAGTGCTTTGTTCTGAGATTGACAGGCCTGGGGGTGGGTCTGCCTTTTCTTTCCCTGTAAGTGTGGGCTCAGGTGAGAAGGGGGTGTGCACTCCTTCCTCTCCTGGCTGCAGCCCGGAGAAGAATGACTGTCCCAGGGAATTTCGCGAAATTCAAATAAACTTCTAATCTTCACTTTGAGAAATCTCTGAGTAATGATTTTGAATCAGGAATCGGATTTTTATCCCACACAATGTTTTTGCTAAATTTAAGTTAGAGGTTATTGGAAATAAAGAGGTGATTTTTTTTTTTCCTTCCAAGTTCATGGACCTTGGAAATCACTTTAGTGGCTAGGTGGAGGTTGGGTTGAAATGGATGGAGAGACTTAAGGTAGACAGATCCATCAGCAGGTTATTGCAATAATCAAGACTCAATATAGGATCGTGCATTAGAGGGGCAGCAGGGTTAGAGGAGAGAAAGGGGCATATTTGAAAGATATGGAAAAGGTGAAATTGACAGTTTGGCTACATATTAGATATGGGGGATGAGAAATAGTGAGAAATCTTGACTCTGAATCTAATGCCCTTGCCATTATACCCTGACCATTGACAAGAAACCTCTCTGTGCCTCACTTTCAACTAAAGCAATTGATCAATAATAAACATTTATTAAGTGCCTATTGTGTGCCCGGAACTATGCTAAATGTACAAACTTCAAGATTCAGGAGAAATTTTAATTTGACTCCAACTTTGGATACTTACTAGTTATGTGACAAAGTCATGTAAACCTATCAAAGCCAAAATTTCCTCATCTATAGAAAATGAGAAAAAAAATAATACTAATAACCATCTGCCTTTACAAAATTTTTGTGGGGAAAAAAAGAATTTTTACATGGATAAAATTAGCTAATGTACATAAAATGCTTTGCAAAACTTAAGGTATTAAATGTTACTATTGAAGGAGAAAGTGACATTGTAGAAAGAACTTGGAATCAAGAGACATGAGCTTGAATCCTTCTCACACAGATTAGTTAGGAGGGATGAGTCATTTAACATTTCACACATAGGAGTAAGTTAACATTTCAGAACCTTAGTTTCTTCATCTGTGAAAGGGAGGTAATAATGTGATATACTATCTATACTTCAGAAACTTTAAGTGCTAAATGAATAGAAGTTTATTAGCTATAAAATATTTAATTCAACCTTTATTAAGCACCATTTATGTACAAGACAATGTGCTAAATACTGGGGATATAAACAAAATAAATCAGTTCCTGCCCTCAAGGAACTTACATTCTACTGGGGAATATGATATGATTCTATATCTTGAGTGTTCAGCATGAGACCCACTGAAAAGATAGTCAGTAAGCATTTATTAATTACTTTTTATGTTCTAGGCACTGAGTATAGAAAGAAAGTCAAAAACATAGTCCCTACTAGATCATCTGACCTCAGAGTATAGCTTCTCCAACACTTTCAGCAAAATACTAATTTAGCTAATTAGCCAGTTTATATAAAATAGTAGGCCATAGGATTTAATCTACTTGTCTGCTCACTTCTACTGTGGCATAACTATCACTAGGCATCTAGCTAGAAGATTTGGATCAATTGGTAATTGTAATTGAAAATGACTAATTATTGGATTAAATAAGTGCAATCCCCTCATGTTATTTTCTGATTATGAGATTTCTCACTAAAGTAAATTTGATACCTCTGCTATAAATACAATTATAAGGTCAATTATAATACAATAAGTGCATGGGGTGTCTAAAAAGGAAGAGAAATTTTAAAAAGAAATGTTTCTTAAATATTATCACCAGCACCTCTGCATATAGCTACATTGGGGAAAGGCCATACAAAAACATACCTCTGGAAGCAGGTGCAGCAGATAGAGCACAAGCCCTGAAGTCAGTGCTGATCTCAGACACTTAATTCCTAGCTGTGTGACCCTGGGCAAGAAACTTAACCCTAATTGGTTGTTATTATTATTCCAGCCATCAAAATTATCATTTTAAATTTCCCAAGGCTTGATAAAGAACCATCTTAAGTGTGCATTTTCAAAATTGTTCCTTATCCCTTCCTTCTGTGATACTCTAATCCAAGAAAAGGATGGCAGGAGATCTATGGAAATACATGTGGCTAAATTTGTTAGACCAATTTATTTCATTTTATTTACCTGAAATGCGTAATTTGTTAATTCAGGATGCAAGTTTATAGGGAAAAAATATAAATTCCTATTCTGAGCCAAGGGTTTTGGCTCTTATATGGAAAAAAACCCCACAGCAATGTCAGTGAGTCATGAAGCCATCTATTAATTATACTCTTAGCATCCCTCTTCAGCCATTGCTTATAAATCCACAAACTTTAGGGATGGAAGGAATCTTAGAGATCTCTTGTCCAACCCTCTCATTTTATAGATGAAAAAAACTGAGGCCACAAAAAAAGAAATGACATCCCTAATACATTCACTACTATGATAAGTAGCAGAGTTGAGATTTGAACTTAAGCATTCTGATCTAAAATTCAGTGCTCATTCTGCTCTACCATGTTGTATTGTTGTTTGTCCTTTATTCTCAAAGACAACCATGTGCATATCTTGCTATTAAAATTATGTATATTAAAATAAAAAAACTTCAGGTGCCCTCAACCTTCTTGTCAAGTAAGACCATGAACCTCACACAAATAATTTCTGGATTAGATTGTTTTAAAGTGTTAGATATATATTGTTCTGTAAGAAATGACCAGCAAGATGATTTCAGAGAGGCCTGGAGAGACTTACATGAACTGATGCTGAGTGAAATGAGCAGAACCAGGAGATCATTATACACGGCAACAACAGTACTATATGACAATTAATTCTGATGGACATGGCTCTCTTCAACAATGAAATGTTTCAAACCACCTCCAATTGTTCACTGAAGAAAGCCATATACACCCAGAGAGAGGGATGCGAAATGTGGACCACAACATAACATTCTCTACTCCTTGATTGATGTTTGCTTACATTGTGTTTCCTTTATCTGATATATCGTTTGTGTAGATAAGATTTTTCTTGCACAACAATGATAAGTTTGGAAATATGTATACATATATTTGATTTGCCAATATTTTAACATAATTAACATGTAGGGGATATCCTGCCATCTAGGGAAGGGGTGGGGAAGTTGGGGGGAAAAATTTGTAACGGAAAGATATGTAAGGGTTATTGTTGAAGAATTACCCACACATATGTTATGCAAATAAAATAAAATAAAAAAAAGTTAAAAAAAAAGTGTTAGATATATCTGAGACCTTACTTCTCTTATCTAGACATATGATTATCACACTATTCTGTACCTAGGAATAGGGATATGCTCATTTTTTTATAGTTTTACATCTCCAATATGATCAGGAAAAGAGATAGACTAGTTACATAACAAAAGTGAAGGGGAAAAAAAGATTGAAAGTCACAAAAAAGTACAAGAAGTAGAGGAAGATCTCTGACTTACTGTGTAGACCCTTAGTGAAAGATTTATAGACGCAAATGAGCAAGAATCCCATGGGATGAAAAGATGTATAGACAGATTTCAATTTGCTTGAAGAAATGATGGCTGGAGTAAAAGTATCAAATAAGAACCTCTTCTAAATCATAAGTCTTGTTTTTTAATACAACTTCTATTTCATCTTCAGAGAGTAAAATATATCAGGTACCTTCTCTTCATGGATATATATGGATATGTATGAAGTAGTGTGCCAATAAATGTTTAACAACCAGCTTTCTGAGAAAAAAATGTATGCATGACAACTTTAAAGTTTAATCTGCATGATTATCATTTTTCTCTATTACTTTCTTAAATCTAGACAACCAATTAAACAATAAATTAAGCCCTCGTGTGTAACATTTGCTGATTTCCAAGGTATAGATGCTCACCTGGAAAATTTAACAATTGAATCTCAAGGTCCAGTTGGAGCTAGTCCCAGAACACCCTTGCATGTATGTGCAGTTTTTGCCAACTTTGAGAACTATTTTAACTTTCCCATTTCCCACCTCACTCAGAGAAACTCCTCAAAGAACATTGTGCACTCAGTGAAGTATATGTGAACTGACCAGCAAATCTTTTCTCATAATCTAGCAGTATTATTTTTCTCTTATCCTTATTATTGTTCTGGTCTGTATTTTTTCCCTTTGGAGTGTTTACTATACTGTTAACTTAATATAGGTTTTTTCCCCCATTATTTCCTCTACTTGTCTTGATGCACATATTTTCTCTCTTAGTGTCAAAATAAGGTGATGGTGAATTATGAGCCCCTTCTGAGCTCAGCATACTTTTGTAATCTTGTAACCTTTGGCATGAAACACATATACTAGTGAATGATGGAGCCCTTAAGAGTGATTCACCACTGAGCATTACAGAAAATAGGCTGACGAGTTCAAAAATTCAAGGCAAGTTTCTTCTACTCAGCATGGTGTATATACTGTGCTATCACTTTTTTCCCCTATTATGTGGTTAAGAAGAGAGGAGATAATGATGGTTTCTTAAAGTTACCTATAATGCACTCAAAACTCTGTTAGGTGTAATGGTTTTAAAAGGTAGAATGAAAACACAGCTAGGAGATCAACACAAAAAGAATCATTTTCAGATAGAGCTAGTAGGATATGTTCTCTTCAGGATACATACATGAAGTTCCCATTAACTATAATGGGAATTATATGTGTGCATCAAGGGAGCATGTCCATTCACCCTTCCCTCTCCCAAAAGTGTTATAGGAAAATACTGTTCCTTTCTCGGATCTTCTTCTATTGATTTTATTCACCTGTTGGGCTACACTCAGAAAATAAAACTATGGAAAGATAATGTGCCATTTAAAAAGTTATCCTTTTGTGTTTCTCTATTTTAGCTTTCTGATGAGGAGTGCACATTAGTGAGTGAGTAAATATAGGACAAAATGGCATGTAGTCCAAATAGAACCTAGAGTGATCTGTTTTCTACTTGGAGGCATCAAAACCATAATATTTCTCTTGGACAAAAATTATATTAGTTGAGATTTAAAAATTAGTATAAAAATGAATTGATAGATGCACAGATAAGTAATGAATATTGCTGTATATAGTGTGGAAATTTGGATATTCAGGGATCTCTCCAGCCATACATTTAACAATAGTAACATTTGAATCCATAAATCTTGGTTATTTGCAGGAGGTAATTTTTTAAAATGAAGCATGTGCAAACATATGTGTGTTGGCAACAGATGAAAGATCACAGCCATTCTGGAGAGCAATTTGGAGCTATGCTCAAAAAGTTATCAAACTGTGCATACCCTTTGACCCAGCAGTGTTTCTATTGGGCCTATATCCCAAAGAAATCATAAAAGAAGGAAAGGGACCCACATGTGCAAGAATGTTTGTGGCAGCTCTTTTTGTAGTGGCTAGAAACTGGAAACTGAATGGATGCCCATCAATTGGAGAGTGGCTGAATAAATTATGGTATATGAATGTTATGGAATATTATTGTTCTGTGAGAAATGACCAGCAGGACGATTTCAGAGAGGCCTGGAGAGACTTGCATGAACTGATGCTGAGTGAGATGAGCAGAACCAGGAGATCATTATACACAGCAACAACAATATTATATGACGATCAATTCTGATGGACATGGCTCTCTTCAACAATGAAATGCTTCAGACCAGTTCCAATTGTTCAGTGAAGAAAGCCATATACACCCAGAGAGAGGGATGTGAAATGTGGACCACAACATAACATTTTCATGTTCTCTATTGATGTTTGCTTGCATTGTGTTTCCTTTATCTGATTATTCTTTCTTATAGATACGATTTCTCCTACACAAAAATGATGTATGGAAATAAGTATACATATATTCGATTTGTCAAGTATTTTAACATAATTAACATGTAGTGGATATCCTGCCATCTTGGGGAGGGGTGGGGAGTAGGGGGGAAAAATTTGTAACAGAAAGCTTTGTAAGGATTAATGTTGAAGAATTACCCATACATATGTTATGCAAATAAAAAGTATTTAAAAAAAAAGAGATGAAGAATCAAATAGCCCAGTGGAACTCATTTTGGAAAGAGAAGGGAAAGGAGGCAAAAATATTTATTAAGCACTTACTATATTCCAGGCACTATGCTAATTTTGTTATTGTTGAGTAATTTTTAGTCATGTCTGACTCCTCATGACCCCATTTGGGGTTTTCTTGGCAGAGATATTGAAGTAGTTTATCATTTTGTCCTCCATCTAATTTTACAGATGAAGAAACTGAGGCAAACAGGGTTAAGTGACTTGCCTAGAGTCACACAGCTAATAAGAATCTGTAGCCAGATTTGAACTCAGGGTCTTCCTGACTCCAGGTCCAACATTATATCACCTAGCTGCTCATTGTGCTACACCTTACAAATATCTCCTTTGATCCTCAAAATAACTGGGGAGATAAGCCCTATTGTTATCCCCATTTTCCTCAAATAAGGAAACTGAAGCAAACAAGATTAAGTGACTTGCCCACAGTTACACATCTAATAAGTGTCTGAGGCTGTATTTGAACTCAGATATTCCTGACTTCAGGGTCAACACTATATGCTCTGCTACCTATTGCCTATTTTGCTACCCAATGGTAGTAAAAGGAAAGAAATGGGTATTTTACTGTATTTTACAGGTGAAATTGGATTAAAAACCTATAGCCTGTTGGGAAGGACCAAAATTTGATAAATGACTTGTCATGGTGTAGGGAAATGTTTGAATCCTTACCTGTGAATAGGAAAAAAGTATCTAATTTAGAATGGTCCTACATTATTGATAAGCTCAATTTGGTCACTGCTTATGGGGAGATAGGGAAGGAACACAATGGTGAGTCTGTAACTGGAAAGCAAGTGGAGCATGGGATAATGATCCAAACTGTAGCAAAATGTGCTCAAAGAGGCTGATGGTATAGAAAGAGAAGCAACTGTCATCAAGGGCTGGCTAATACAGAAAATATCTTTCTAGTATTACTCATTTCAGGTAAACCTTCCAGAAGATAAATTAAGAATGAGAACACAAGGGATTAGTGGGATTATCAAAGTTTCAGTACCTTGGAGAGAAAGAGAGAGAGAAGAAGAAAAGAAGAAGGAGGAGGAGGAGGAGGAGAAAAGGAGGAGGGAGGAATTCAGTAGAACAGTAAAGTTTAGGTAAACATAGGATCTAGATTCAAATTTAGTCTCTTATATACTTCCTGTGTCTTTTTGATTAAGTCATCCTCTATGGACTTCAACTTCCTTATCTATAAAATGAGAATTTTTGTACTTGATAGCTTCCAAGATGCCTTCCAGTTAGAATGCTATGGAATTGTAGGAGTAAAGTACTTGCCTAGAACAGACACAACACTCTTGTTCCCATAATTGAGAAGCTGAAGAAACAATTTCAATAGGCTGAAATACAGCAGCCAAACCAGCCAAACTTGGTGAGGGAACTAATTCAGAGCTCTTATGAAAACTATAAACGTGGAATCCGGAGCTTAGGAACAAGTAGGTTGAATATACTGCTGATGGATAGGATAAAACTTTAAGAACTGCTCCATTTGGTGAAATAGTTTCCCCTTTTACCTATTACTGTAACTGCTTTTCTCATCACAGTGCTCTGTCATAAATCCTCTCAAAATGACTGAGAGGGTGGTGTGCTTCTTGGGATAAGAGGAAAGGGAAGAAATGTTGCTATCTTCCTTCTGCTAAAGGAACTAGAAAAGTTAAGTCAAGGTGCAATGGCATAAACTTTGCCAGGTACCCCAGTCTGTGGTATTGTTTTAGGCCTTGACCATGGAATCCCACTGCCCAGACCTACTGGCAGAGTTCTACAAATATGTACATATTCATATGTGTGTACGAACACACAAAGGTATGTAAATATTTGTATGCATGTTCAGCCATGTATCTGAATGCATGTTCAGTTCATGTATTTGTATACAAATGTATACATTTGCATGTATGTTCAATCAGTTAAACACAGTTATTAAAACTCTTCCTATGTGCATAAGCACTATACTAGTGAGACATTTAATAAGCTCGAGAGAACTAATTGAGATAATTTAATAATTTTATTAATAATACCCAAATTTTAATAAAAGAACAGGTCAAAGACAGTTCATTGTGTCAGGATCACAGTTTATATGTCCATTGGAAGAGGAATGTTTTGAGGGTATTAATCAACTCCAGCTGGTTAACAATTAATGATTGAATCTTACACAAAAGTCCTGAAACTATTCAAATTGATTTTATGTCATTTACTTCTAAGTTACTCCCAATCTAAAACATCTAGTCAAACAATTTATCCCCACCTAAATCTGAGTAGTGCACAATGACTTCCCACCTGGGTGGAGTCTCTTATAAAATTAGTTCAATCTCATTATTAGTGATGTTTTTCAAAAGACTGAATTTTAAATCAAGACTTTAGAAAAGGGGAATTCTGGATTTCTCCAAATCATTGGTTATTAATAATCATTTCTCTCACTAAACACTCACATTTTAAAGACAAAAATGTAATGGCTCCTTTTCTCAAGGAGCTTACATGTATGTATATGCCTCAAGGACATATATATTTATATGCAAGGCTATAGAGTATGTAACAAAGATAATAATAGCTAGGATTTACATAGAACTTTAAGACTTATTGAGTACTATGTATATGTATATACATGTTATCTCATTTCATCCTTAATAAAAATAAATTCTTAATAAATAAATTAATTAGTAGACACCATTATGATGAGTAATAAATTATTTATTGATTTAATTAATTTAATAAAAATATTACAACAAATAAAAATGCATCTTTAATTAAAAACTAAATTAATTTTTTTTAAAGGAGGAAGATATATAGGTGCTATCATCATTTTTTGGAAAGGGAAATTAAGGTTCGTATGACTTGTCCAATTGATGATACAATTCATAGTATCCAAGGCAATATTAAAACCAAATGTCTCCAGGCTTTATGTCCTGGGCCCTTGACATTCTACCATGAGATTCTCTAGTTTTTAAGTAGCTATGTAATCTTGGAGGAGTCATATTAACTTCTCTGGGTTTCAGTTCCCTAATGTATAAAAAGAGAAGGTTGAACTATAGAAGCCTTACATCCTGCTTCCCTTTCCCATCTGTTTTATATAAACCCTAAGTGTAGCCCATAATAGTTATCTTCAGAGCATGACAATATGATAAAGATCATTAATCTTTATTAAAGTACTACTTTTTGCAAAGTACCCTTAAATCATAAATTTGTTAGTCATAAATTATTTTCAATTGTTTGAGTACTTTCAGTAAATATAATGACTGGAAGAAGGACTTTTCCTTTCAGAATCCTGATCTCCATCTGAGAGGATTCAGAAAATCCCCTGTAATTTTTTGTAGTTCAAAAATGAAATTTTTGTGAAAAGTAGAAAAAGTATTGGACTTGAAACTAGAAGGCCTGGGTTCAAATCTTATCTTACCTACTAACTTTTGGTATGACCTTCAATAAGATATATGACCTCTATGAGTCTCAGTTTCTTCTTCCATAAAAGAAGAAATTTGGACAAAATGATTTTAAATTTTCTGCCACACTCAGATGATTTTATCATTCCACAAACACTTATAAGTCACTTTTCTTTTAACAAGTTCAATAATTCCAATTATGTGTATTAGCTCATCTAATAGGTTTTAATTATTCATTTTCCTTCTTTAAAAAGCATTGTAATCAGACCTAGTTCCAATGTCTTCTGAATTTTCTGGCTGAATTTTAATGCTCAGGTCTCTGGCTACAACTCTTTGTAGCCAACTCTTTGATGATGAAGAGTTATTGACAGTTGGCATTGATATATCCACTTAAGAACCCTATATGTGGTCTGAGAATATTAAACATCCTTTCCTTGCGCCTATAAATAGAGTTTCTTGTTGACCTCATTGGGAGATTCTTGGCACTAGAACCAAGAGAATGAACTGATAGAATATTATTTAGATTCAAAGAAGAAATTACAATCATAGTTTCTGTTTTATTTACAAAGCTCTTTATCACAGCAACCTTGTAGACAAAGTATTTACAGATGAGTTATAAGGTTCAAAGAGGTAACATTACTAGCCCTGTTGGAATTTGAGCATAAGTTTCCTGACTACAACTACTCTTTTTACTTTACTGCTCTGCCTCTCCAAGAAATTGAGTTTCTTGATGCCATTTTATGAAAAGAATTTAGTTTTCAAGGTTCTGTGTTGAAGATGAAGCATTGGGCCAGGGAGCAGAATATTTGGTTCCTTGTTCTGATCCTGCCATTTTTTAGCCATGTGATCTTTATTTGATATCTCTGAACTTCTGTTTCCTCTTCCATAAAATAAGAGGAATAATAAGAGTTGTACTGCCTATCTCAAAGAATTGTTGTGAGAAAATGAGACAACAACATGGAAATGCTTCATAAACTCTAAAATATTATTTATATGTAAATTAGTTATTAGGTACACTTATAGGCCTATTGTGGAATGGTTGAAGTGTACCATGAATCCAATATAAATTGGGTTTGAGTATAGCCCACCAAGCTGTTCAGTTGATACTATTACCAATGACAGGAGGTGATGATCATGGAATGGACAATTATTGAAACTGTCAAGGGCCATCTGAATTCAAAGGCCATCTCCATAGAAAATACAAGGAAAGGGCTTTTGTTGGATCTGATGGTGAACTCAATGGAAATCACAAAATACCTCAGATGTATAAAAAGGAAAGGTCAGCTGTGAGTTGTAAGCATTAAATAAAATTTATAGTCACCTATTTTCAAGACTTAAGAAGGCAAGAGTAGATATAGTCAATAAAAAGTTAAAGTTGGAATATGCATACATAAGTTTATGTAGTTGTACCAATCAACATTTTGAATGCTATTAGAGATTAGATGAATATTAAAGGTTGAGTTGGAGGGGTGAGAAAAAGGCAGCAACTTTGTCTATGGCCCAGTTCCTCTCCTAAGAAAGATACTTGAGATTGGAATTGAGGTAATAAATATCACCTTTTTTGCATGCTATCCATTTCTAGGTATATCCTCACTGATAAAATGAGGGGGCTGGACTAGATTATCTCTAAGTTCTTCAAATATGATACTGTATCAGCTGATGGAGGAAGGCCTTGTAGGGGGAGAGTTATAGTCCAAGACCATATGTCTTATATATACTATCCTGTAGACAATTGCCAGATTAATTTTCCCAAAGCATAATTTAAATGTCATCAGCTTGCTAGAAAACTAATGATACTCCATTACTTACCAAATAAAATTTAAACTCCTAATTTAGCAGTCAAGGGCCTCCACAATTTAGCTCCATTCTATCTTTCTAGCCTAATATCAGCTTCATCAATCCTTTCTATAGTCATTTTCTGATTTCTGATTTCATGATATTCCCTAAACTTGTTCTGTAAGGAATAGGAATGAGGAAGTCATGATATGCCAGGCAAAAGGAACAGTGGGAACAAAAGCCCAGAGGAGTAGGACCAAAACTCATGACTTGGAACACAGCACCACAGAGCAATATTTCAATCCAACATAATTTCTTTTGTGAATTCATATTTCTCAGAAACACAGAAGAAATTAGGGAGGATGAGATAAGATATATAAAAAGACAATTATATAGTAATGGGATAGAAGAAGTTCAAACCATATACTTCAGAAGCATTATCCTCATGACAGGTATGAAATAAGGAAGAATCAAGAAAAGGTGTAGCCCATAAATTAGAAAATAAAATTAGAATAAAGTGGAAGAGAAAACAAATAAAGCTAAGGACAAAGCAAAGAAAACTTGAAAAAGAAAGTCGCTTAAAATGAGAGGTAAGAAGAAGGTAGGGAAGGAAGAAATCTAATCATTCACTTGACTAAAAATGGGGAAGAAATAGATTAAAAGAAATAAGAAGAAAGGAAACAAACATTTATTCAGCACCTGCTTTATATCAGGTGAGGCAGTTAGATGATTCAGTGGAGAGTGCTGGACTTGGAATCAGGAAGACCTGAGTTCAAATCCAGTCCCATCTGCTTACTAGCTATGTGACCCTTAACCTGTTTGCCTTGGATGCTGGTAGCTGGCTCACTGGAGTTAGGGAAGTTATTCTTACTTGGCAAGTCACTTAACCTCTATTTGTCTTAATCCATTGGAGAAAGAAATGACAAACCATTCTAGTATTTCTGTCAAGAAAACTATACACAGGGCCATAGAGTCAAATGTGACTAAATGACTGGATAACAAAATATCAGGTGCCATACACTATGCAATTTGCAATTATTACCTCATTTTATCTTCACAAAAACCCTGGTAGTTAGATGTTATTATCACTTCCATTTTACAGTTGAAGTAATGGAACCATAGAGATTAATGATTTGCTCAGGGTCATATAGTTTGTAAGTGGATGAGGCTGTATTTTAACTCAGTCTTTCTGATTCTTGATCTAGTATTCTATCCAAGTCTTTACCTAAGTGCCCATGAGGAAAGAAATTAACAAAAAAAGTATATTCAAAAATGTGAGTGTGTAGGTAAAGTGTAACTAAAGGGGAAAGGAGCCTACAGGAATAAGAAAGCATAAAGGTAATATAAGCAAGGCAAAGTACTAACTAAAAAGAGGAAGCAAGGAAAAAAAATCAATTTTTTTTGAGCAAATAGAGAACTTCATTGTAAAAAAAAAACTATTATGACAACAGGAAGGTCAAGATAGAAACACAGTTGAAATTTACTTACAAATATCTACAAGCAAAGTCTCAGAGAAAAAGGCAGCTTGAATATCAATAAAAATTCCTAAAAGAGTTAAAGCAAAAGCTTTAAAAGGAGCTAATTTTTTTTTAATGAGACTGGTAGAGAAAAATATGGGAAAAGAAGCAAGAGCTAAAGAAGATATGAAAAGAGAATTAACATCTTAGAAAAAAGGTATAAAATCTTTTTTATATGTATACATATTTATACAGTTATCTTGCTGTATAAGAAGAATTGGATCTACAAGGAAAAAAAAAACCTGGGAAAGAAAATAAAATGCAAGCAAATATCAACAGAAAGCATGAAAATCCTATGTTGTGGTCCACACTCAGTTCCCGCAGGCTTCTCTCTGGGTGTAGATGTTTTTCTGCATCACTGAATAATTGGAACTGGTTTGGAACATCTCATTATTGAAGAGAGCCATGTCCATCAGAATTGATCATCATATAGTCTTGTTTGCCGTGAATAATGTTCTCCTGATTCTGCTCACTTCACTTAACATCAGTTCATGCAAGTCTCTCCAGGCCTCTCTGAAATCATGCTGCTGCTTGTTTCTTACAGAATAATATTCCATAACATTTATATACCATAATTTATTCAGCCACTCTCCAATTGATGGACATCCATTCAGTTTCCAGTTTCTAATCATTACAGAAAGGGCTGCCACAAACATTTTTGCACATGTGGGGCCCTTTCCTTCCTTTAAGATCTCTTTGGGATCTTAGGCCCAATAGAAACACTGCTGGGTCAAAGGGTATGCACAGTTTGATAACTTTTTGAGCATAGTTCCAGATTGCTCTCCTGAATGGTTGGATCCATTCACAGTTCTACCAACAATATATCAGTGTTCCAGTTTTTCCACATCCCCTCCAACATTCGTCATTATCTTTTCCTGTCTTCTTAGCCAATTTGATAGGTATGTAGTGGTATCTCAGACTTGTCTTAATATGCATTTCTCTGATTTGGAGCCCCTTTTCATATGACTAGAAATAGTTTTAATTTCTTCATCTGAAAATTGTCAGTTCACATCCTTTCACCATTTATCGATTGGAGAGTGGCTTGAATTCTTATAAGTATGAATCAATTCTCTATATATTTTAGAAATGAGGCCTTTATCAGAACTCTTAAATATAAAAATGATTTCCCGATTTATTGCTTCCTTCCTAATCTTGTCTGCATTAGTTTGTTTGTACAAAAACTTTTTAACTTAATATAATCAAAATTATCTATCTGGTGTTCAATTAAGAGTTCCAGTTCTTCTTTAGACACAAATTTCTTCCTTCTCCACAGATCTGAGAGGTAAACATTCCTATGTTCCTCTAATTTGCTGATAATATCACTCTTTATGTCTAAATCATGAACCCATTTAGATCTTATCTTAATGTAGGGTGTTAGGTGTGGGTCAAGCCCTAATTTCTTCTATATTAGTTTCCATTTTTCCCAGCAGTTCTTATCCCAAAAGCTGGGGTCTTTGGGTTTGTCAAACACTAGGTTGCTATAGTTATTGCCTATTTTGTCCTGTGATCCTATCCTATTCCATTGATCGACTACTCTATTTCTTAGCCAATACGAAATGATTTTGATATCCACTGCTTTATAATATAGTTTTAGATCTGGCACAGCTAGGCTACTTTCCTCATTAGTTTTTTATTTTTTTTTCATTAATTCCCTTGAAATTCATGACCTTTTGTTCTTCCAGATGAACTTTGCTATTTTTTTTCTAGATCTGTAAAATAATTTCTTGGGAGTTTGATTGATATGGCACTAAATAAGTAGATTAATTTAGGTAGTATTGTCATTTTTATTATATTTTATTATATTCACTCAGCCTACCTATGATGTTTTTCCAACTGATTAGATCTGACTTTATTTGTGTGGAAAGTGTTTTGTAGTTTAGTTCATATAGTTCCTGACTTTCCCTTGGCAGATAGATTCCCAAATATTTTATACTATAGACAGTTATTTTGAATGGAATTTCTTTTTGTATCTCTTGCTGCTGAACTTCATTGGTAATATATAAAAATGCTGATGATTTATGTGGATTTATTTTGTATCCTGCAACTTTGCTAAAGTTGTAAATTGTTTCTATTAGTTTTTTAGTTGAGTCTCTAGGGTTCTCTAAGTATATCATCATATCATCTGCAAAGAGTGATAATTTGGTTTCCTCATGACCTACTCTATTTTTCTCCTCTTACTGCCAAAGCTAACATTTCTAATAAATATTAAATAGTAATGGTGACAATGGGCAGCCTTGTTTCAGTCCTGATCTTATTGGGAATGGTTCTAGTTTGTCCCCATTACATATGATGCTTGCTGATGGTTTTAAATAGATGCTACTGATCATTTTTAAGAAAAAGTCCATTTATTCCTATACTCTCTAGTGTTTTTAATAGGAATGGGTGTTGGATTTTATCAAAGGCTTTTTCTGCATCTATTGAGATAATCATATGATTTTTATTAGTTTGATTATTAATATAGTTGATTATGTTAACAGTTTTCCTAATATTGAACCAGCCTTGCATTCCTGGTATAAATCCTACTTGGTCATAGTGTATTATCTTTTTTTTTTTTATTAAAGCTTTTTATTTGCAGAACACATGCATGGGTAATTTTTTCAACACTGATCCTTGCAAAGCTTTCTGTTACAAATTTTTCCCTCCTTCCCCTACTCCCTCCCCTAGATGGCAGGTAGTCTAATACATGTTAATTATGTTAAAATATATGACAAATCAAATATATGTATACATATTTATACAGTTATCTTGCTGTACAAGAAAAATCAGATCTACAAGAAAAAAAAAAACCTAAGAAGGAAAACAAAATGTAAGTAAATATCAACAGAGAGTGTGAAAATGTTATGTTGTGGTCCACATTCAGATCTCACAGGCCTCTCCCTGGGTGTATATGGCTTTTTTCATCACTGAACAATTGGACCTGGTTTGAAACATCTCATGTCGATCAGAATTGATCATCATATACTCTTGTTGTTGCTGTGTATAATGATCTCCTGGTTCTGTTCATTTCACTTAGCATCAGTTCATGCAAATCTCTCCAGGCCTCTCTGAAATCATCCTGCTGGTCATTTCTTGCAGAACAATAATATTCCAGGTCATAGTGTATTATCCTGGGGATGACTTTCTATAATCTTGGTGTTAATATTTTATTTAAGATTTTTGCATCAATATTCATAAGGGAAATTGGTCTATAGTTTTCTTTCTCTATTTTCACCCTACCTGGTTTAGCTATCAGCACCATATCTGTATTATAAAAAGAATTTGGTAGTACACCTTCTTTCCCTATTTTTTCAAATAGTTTATATAGTATTGGAATTAATTGTTCTTTGAATATTTGGTAGGATTCACATGTAAATCCATCTGGCCCTTGAGATTTTTTCTTAGGGAGTTGATTAATAGCTTGTTCTATTTCTTTTTTTCTAAAATGGGGCTATTTTTTTTCTGTTAACCTGGGCAATCTATATTTTTGTAGATATTCCTCATTTCATTTAGATTGTCAAATTTATTAGCATAAAGTTGGGCAAAGTAACTCCTAATTATTGCTCTAATTTCCTCTTCATTGGAGGAAAGTTCTCCCTTATCATTTTTGAGACTAATATTTTGATTTTCTTCTTTCCTTTTTCTAATTAAATTAACTAAAGGTTTATCTATTTTGTTGGTTTTTTCATAAAACCAACTCTTAGTTTTATTTATTAATTCAATAGTTTTCTTATTTTCAGTTTTATTAATCTCCCCTTTTATTTTCAGAATTTCCAATTTGGTATTTAATTGAGGGTTTTTAATTTGTTCTTTTTCTAGCTTTTTTTAATTGTAAGCCCAATTCACTGATCTTCTCTTTCTCTATTTTATGCAACTAAGCATCTAGAGATATAAAATTACCCCTTATAACGACTTTGGCTGTATCCCACAAATTTTGGTATGTTGTCTTATTATTGTCATTCTCCTGGATGAAGTTATTTATTGTGTCTATGATTTGCTATTTTACTCATTCATTCTTTAGGATTAGGTTATTTAATTTATAATTAACTTTTGGTCTATTTTCTCCTGACCTTATATTGCATGGGATTTTTATTGCATCATGATCTGAAAAATTGCATTTATTATTTCTGCCTTTCTGCATTTGATTTTGAGGTTTTTGTGCCCTAAAACATGGTCAGTTTTTGTATAAGTTCCATGAACTGCTGAGAAAAAAGTAGACTCCTTTCTGTCTCCATTCAATTTTCTCCAAAGATCTATCATACCTAACTTTTCTAACATTTTGTTTACCTCCTTAACTTCTTTCTTATTTATTTTGTGGTTTGATTTACTTAGTTCTTAGAGATCAATGTTGAGATCCCCCACTAGTATAGTTTTATTGTCTATTTCTTCTTGCATCTCCTCTAGGAATTTGGATGCTATACCACTTGGTGCATATATGTTTAGTATTGATATTGCTTCATTATCTATGGTACTCTTTAGTAAAATATAGTTTCCTTTCTTATCTCTTTTAATTAGGTTTATCTTTGCTTTTACTTGATCTGAGATCAGGATTGCTAGCCCTGCTTTTTTTTTTTGTTCACCTGAAGCATAATAAATTCTGCAGCAGACCTTTACCTTCACTCTGTATGTATCTCTATGCTTTAGATGTGTTTCTTGTAAACAACATATTGTAGGATTCTGGCTTTTAATCCAGTCTGCTATCCATTTTTATTTTATGGGAAAGTTCATCTCATTCATATTCACAGTTAAAATAACTAATTCTATATTTCCTGCCATCTTATTTACCCAAAGTTATGTTTTTCTCTTTCCTTTCCCCTTACTCCCTTCCCCATTCCCCAGTATTTTGCTTTTGATGACCACCTCCCTCAAAGAGCCCTCCCTCCTTTTTACACCTTTCCCCTAATTCTTCTATTTTCCCTTCTATTAGTCTATGCCTTTCTTTTCTTCCTTTCCCTCCTACTTCCTTATAAGGAGGGACAAGTTTTTTCTGTGAAACCAAATGTGTCTGATATACTCTTTTAGAGCCCAATCTGATGAGAGTAAGATTCACACAATGTTCATCCCTCTCCCTTCTATCCCTCAATTATATTAGATTTTCTTTGCCTCTTCATGAGATTTTACCTTATTTTTACCTCCTTTTTTAAAACCTTATTTTACCTCCTTTTTCCTCTTTTTCCAGTAGGATCCCCTTTCCACCTCTAGTTTCTTTTTCATATTACCAAGGTAAAATCAAATTATACCCACATTCTCTAAGTATACCTATAATAGAAATATAGTTCTCAGGAGTTCTTTCCTTTTTATCTTTTTATGCTTCTCTTGAGTTCTGTTTGGAGGTCAAATTTTTTTTGTTCAAATCTGATCTTTTCATTAGAAATAGGTAAAATTCACCTATATCATTAAATGTTCATCTTCTTCCCTAAAAGATAATGCACATTCTAGCTGGAAAGCTTATTCTTGGATGTAATCCAAGTTCTTTTGCCTTTCAGAATATCTGATTCTAGGCCCTTTGGACCCTTTAAAGTGGAAGCTGATAGAACCTGAGTGATCCTAATTATGGCTCCTCGGTATTTGAATTGTTTCTTTCTAGCTACTTGCAATATATTTTCCTTGGTGCAATAGTCCTGAAATTTAGCCACAATATTCCTTGGGGATTTAATTTTGGGGTCTGTTTTAGGAAGTGATCGGTGAATTCTTTTGATGGCTATTTTACATTCTGATTCTAAAATAGCAGGGCAGTTTTCTTTCAGGATTTCCTATAAGAGAGTGACTAGGTTTTTTTTTTTATCATGGCTTTCAGGAAGTCCAATAATCCTTAGATTGTCTCTCCTAGATCTATTTTCTAGGTCAGTTGCTTTTCCTAGGAGATATTTCATTTCTTCTTCTATTTTTTCATTTTTTTTGTTTTTGTTTGACTGATTCTTGAAGTCTTATTGATTCATTCACTTCCATTTGTTCAATTCTAATTTTTAGTGTATTATTTTCTTCAGTTACCTTTTTTAGCTCCTTTTGTAATTGGCCAATTGAATTTTTTTGTTCAATGCATTCTTTTTCCATTTCATCAATTTTGTTTTTTCAGTGAATTGATGTATTTTTCATACCTCTTTTGTAGGGTATTTTATCCTTCTTGCAATGATCTCATTTCATTTCCCCATTTTTTTTTTGCTGAGGCAATTGGGGTTAAGTGACTTGCCCAGGGTCACACAGCTAGGAAGTATCTGAGACCAGATTTGAACTCAGGTCCTCCTGACTTCAGGGCTAGTTCTCTAACCACTGCGCCACCTACCTGCCCAACCCCATTTTTCTTCTAACTCTTTTTAAAGATTATTTATGCAGTCTTCCAGGAAAGCCTTGTGAAATGGGGACCAGCTCATGTCTCCCTTTGCAGCTTCCTCTGGAGTTGCTGTACCTTTAGGCACCTCAGGATCTGAGGTCTGTTCTTCTCTCTCTCCCTAAAGGCTATTTATGGTAAGAGTTCTTTTTTGCTTTTTTATTCATTTTTTAAGGCTTGTGGTCTGTTCAAAGCAAAGGAGCCACAGCTGCTTTCATTTGCCCTGAGGCAGTTCTGCTGATTGATTTCCAGTGCTGGATAATGGCAGCTAGGTCTGGCTCTTCTGGGACTCAGATGTTTACAATTAACTTTTTACAAAAATCAAATCTGCCAAACCACCTGCTTCCAACCCAGGCAGAGTGGCCTAAGAGGCTCACAGAAGCTTCCCAGGAGCTTAGAAACTGCAATGGTCTGAGTCTCGGCCCTGGCTTCCTGCCTGTCTCCCCACACTGCCATCTGGGCTCGGCATACTGTCTCCCTCCCCAATTAAAACAGACCTGTTCTGAAGTTTTTCAAAGGTAACTTCTTCTGGGAATGTATTGTACTCCAAATATTTGGGGGTGCTTTGACTCCAAAACCAGTTTAGAGGATTAATCTGCTATTGGTTTGAGAGAAGGTCAGAGGAGGTCACAGAGAGTTGTGTCTGCACTCCACCATCCAATTGTTTATCTTTCATTCTCAAAGAGGACCATGGCATCAAGGACTTGATGCCATGATATGCAAGTGAATTGGAATTAACTGAGTGAGGATTGTATAAGATCACCTGCCTCACTTTTTCTTCCAGAAACCATCTGGGTCCAGCATCAAGATACAGATCAGGATGAATGGAGATGGTCCTCAAAGTACTAGCTGAAAAAAGGAAAAGAGGTACAAAAACCAAGAAAAAGAAGTGAAGGAAGGAAATGCAATAGATTGGCTTGTATTGTGTTAACTGTCATTGAATAGTGCATCAGAATTGAGATCTCATTAATTTCCTAGCCTGGTTTACTCCTAGGAAAGGGGCAAACACTGGTTCTTTCCATCGTAAGCTGCCATAAATGCTGAGAGATTCAGGCAACGTAGTGGTGTCAAATACTAACTCACATTACTGAATAAATGTGATGGATCACATGTAACTCTATTCAGTCTACCACAGATCTGAGTCCTCAGGAGTACATGTTCTCTAGTACTTCTGGCTTCTGAAGACTGAAATGAAAAGAAAAATAGGATGTATATTTCAAGTGTGATGTCTCTGCTTCCCCAGTCTATAACTATGAGGCAGAAAAGGGGAAAAAAGGAGTGAATTATTCATTAAAAATCATGGAAAGTTTGAGCACTTACCAAACACCCTCTCCAGAGTAGAATTAATTGTGTAACTACCCAGGTAATGAGAGATTTCCCAGGGCCCAGTTCTTTTGATGAATGGAATCAGTTTAGTGGCTAGCAGCACTTTTTGGTGGTTAAATATGTTTGAAGAATCATCTGTATAAAGGTATGGCAGCAAGAGATCAGATGTTGACTTTGTGAGTGATTAGCTCCTTTTTTTTTCTCCCATCATTGATGCTAGTGAGCAGTTTAACAAATTATCTGAACTTGAACTGTGAATTTATGGTAGAGAGGGGTAAATGGAGGTAAGGACAAAGGCTAAAGTTATGAAAATAGAATTGAAATCTAAAGTCTGCTTGGTATAGAACATAAGGTAAAGTTTTTTCATGACAATTTTTTTTCATTATAAAATGTTTTTATTGATATATTTAGCTTAAAGAAAGCACTATAATTTCCCCAATATCTAGTCCTCACCAGGGAGTCATACTATATAACAAATAGCATTTTTAAAAGACAAAAAAGGAGAAAAAGATTATAAATTAGCATAAATTGATCAATGTATTAGAAAAAGTCTGAAAATATGTGCAATACACAACACTAATGGGCACTTCTGTGAAAGGGTAGGATCATAGTGTCTTCTTATATCTTTTTTTCTGCCTATTCTTTATAGTTTTACTGCGTTCATTTTAGACTTATTTTTGTGATTATTCTTTATAGTTGTTCTGTTCAGGAAGATTGTTTTGGCAGCAGCAGATTGGATGGATTGGAAGTCGAAAAAACTCTTAGACAAGAGGCCAATCAGGACTAATTTAAGATTATGGCAACTTAGAAGTGATAAGTGCCTGAGCCACAGTTGTGACTGTCTTAGTGGAGATAAGGAGATAGTAGAAAGAGATGTTGTGGATGTAGAATGGACAAGACTTGGCAATACATTAAATATGGCAAGAGGTAGAAGAACAGAAAGAGAAAAGAACTGAGGGAACACCCATGATTGGAGGTAATAAATAGTTGACGATTCAATAAAGGAGACTAAGTTGGATCAATAAAATGATGGGACAAAATTGATAAATGGATAAAAGATGTGAACAGGTAGTTTTCAGATGAAGAAATTGCTTACCATGTAAAGATTGCTTACTGTCCATGAAAGGAAGAGGGAGGGAGAAAAATTTGGAACACAAGATTTTGCAAGAATGAATGTTGAAAACTATCTTTGTATATATTTGAAAAAATAAAAAGCTATTTAAAAAAACTAAAAAGGGAATTAAAAAAAAGAAAGATATTTAGGTGGCAGAATGGATAGGCCTAGAACCTGAAAGACCTGAGTTCAAATCCAGTCTCAGACACCTAGTTGCTTCAATTTCCTCATCTTTAAAATGAGAAAGATAATAATCCTCACCTCCCAGGGTTGTTGTGAGGATTCAATGAGATAGTAATTGTAAAGTGCTTAGTGTAATGCCAAGTACATGATAAGTGTTATATAAATGTTTTTATTATTACTCTTGTTATTAATTCAAGTGATTACTATGTGCAGAGTGCTATATTGGATATGGTTATAGATATTCACAAAGAAAGAAGTTATTTTTTCCCCTACTTTTTAGCATTTAAGTTTAAGTGGGGAAATAGCATCAACACATACAAAACCCCCAGCATTTTAATATATGTAGCAGATAGGTTTCCTAAGTCAGTCATTGTGCTAGATTGAAGGAAAAGTCCTACCTTTCTCCTTTTCTGGAGGTGTGGCTTTCTTAGCCTACCACTTCTTTGAGGGCAGAGGTTTTTTTTTTTTTTTTTTTTTTTTAAATATCTCATCCTCTCCTTACAAAAAATAGTACTTTACTGGTGGCTTTGAAAAAGAAAGTAAGATTATTCTTACTTTGTTATTTACAGTCTTGGGGTTTCTTATCAGATCATTCTCCAATAGAATCTGGTCTCAGAGATTATTCTCTTTCTTCCTCTAATGAACGATAATTTCAGTTAAATATATGTTTTGAGCTGAACAAATTGTGGTATATGAATGTAATGGAATATTATTGCACAATAAGAAATGATGAACAAACAAATTTCAGAAAAACCTGGAAAGACTTGTATGAACTGATGCAAAGTGAGATGAGAAGAACCAGGAGGACATTGTATGCAGTAATAGCAACATTGTATGATGATCAACTATGAATGATTTAGCTCTTCTCAACAATATAATGATCCAAGAAAATCATGAAGGAATCTTGAAATGCTATCCACATCCAGAGAAAGAACTGATGGACTTTGAATCAGATTGAAACATATTTTTACTTTTTTGTTTTTTGTGTTTTTTTCCTTTTTGATCTGTTTCTTTTTTTCATAACTGTGACTAATTTGGAAATGTTTTATATGATTATACATATGTAGCCTATGTCAAATTAATTTTCATTTTAGGAAGAAGGGAAAAGTGGGAGGTAGAAAAATTTGGAAATCAAAATGTTGTAAAAATAAGTGCTAAAATTATCTTTATATATAATTGGAAAAATAAAATATCATCAAAATAAATATATATTTTGAGTCCCCTATTCCCTATCCCCCAACCAGTTTGTGTTGGCAAATCCAAATTGCGTTTATGAAATTTCTGTATTTTAAATCTGCTTCCCTTCTGGATTTGTGCATCCTCCATTCCCAATTTCTCCCTTAGTAACAGAATTTGTATTACTTAGGAGAGCATCCATATTCTAATAAAGTTATCACACAGAGACTGAGAATAATGCTTAAAGCAATATTGTTTACAGAAATAAAAGTTTAAAAACTGATCATAGTTTATCACTACAAGAGAGGAAGGAAAAGCAGGAGTTAAATAACATGGCTAACTTTCCCTCCATCCATTTCAATATTAAGGATTGAGTAAATAAAATAGGAGTAAATAGGGGAGATAACAAAGGAGTGTATCTCAGTCCAGAAAAGCACAGGGGGAATTATTCAAGACAGTCTCACCAATAGCCCTTCTGGCATCTGGGATGGTCCATGACAGGCTCTGAAATGTCTGTCCATGGCCATCTGGGACTCACCCCAGTCAGTAGTAGGAGTTGAACCAGATGCCTCTTAGCTCAACCCACAGGGGCAAAGTGCAAAATCTGGATTGTCATTATGGTTACAGTCTTTTCTTATTCTTCATTCATCTGCCAGGCTTTTTAAACTTTGGGTTCTTCCTAGCTGCTTCTATGTGTTTTATTTGCTTATTTTGTCTTGTCTTGTCCTCCAGACTTTTTTATCTAAAGGTTAGGATCAGAGGTATTTTGGGTGGTTTGCAGTCAGGCCAAGTCTGAAATCCCTTTGAAGCTATGGGGATACTGGGAAGGAGACTATCTGACTTGCACAGTCCATCCTTCTCCCTTTGCTTAATGTCCAAGCCTTTTAGCTGAGTTCTAAAAGGTTTTTTAAAAATCATTTAAGTGTTTAAAAGAAACTAGGAGACAGATTGGGGGAGACATAATGGTGTCATCAACATCAAAAATTTAAATGCATACTTGCACAAGATATTTTGTTAAGAATTAACCAATAGAAGCAGCTAGATGGTACAGTAGATAGAGCACTGGCCCTGGGGTCAGGAGAACTTGAGTCCAAATCCAGTCTTAGATACTTAATAGTTAAATCTGTATGACCCTGGGCAAGTCACTTAACCCCAAATGCCTCTCAAAAAAAAAAATCTTAACCAATAACATTTATTAACACCTACTGAGACTCTGAATTAAGGACTGGGAATACAAAAAGAGGCAAAAGATAATCGTGGCCCTCAAAAAGCTTACAATCTAATGGGGGAGACAGCATGTAAACAAATGTATACGAAGCAAGCTATGTACAGCATATATAGGAAATAATTAACAGAGGTAAGGCACTAGAACAAAGATATTAGAAAAGGCTTGAAGTTGAATTTTAGCTGGAACTTAAAGGAACCTAGGGAAGTCAGTAGGCAGATTTGGGGAGGGAAGTTCCAGGCATTAAGACAACGTAAGAGAAAATCCCTAGAACAAAAAGAGATACAGTATCTTCTTTGTAAAACAGCTTGAAGAGCACTATCACTGAATCAAAAAGTATGTGGTACAGTAAGATGTAAGGAGATTGAAAAGGCAGGAGTGGGTTATGTTAGAAAGGACTTTGAACACCAAATAAAACAATTTGTATTTGATTCTGGAAGCAATACAGAGCCACCAGAATTTAATGAGTAGGGGAATCACATGACCAGAACTTCAATATAGGAAAATCATTACTTGTAAATGGAGGATGGATTAGAATTGGAAGGGACTCAAAGCAGACAGACTCTCTAGCAGACTATTGCAATAATCCAGGAAAGAGATGAGGAGGGCCTGCACCTTAATGATAACAGCATCAGAGAACTACATATGGCTGTAACTTTAAGGTCATGATATTGGTTTCTTGTACTACTAGTGAAAATCCATTTCATCTCAATATATGATCACCCCTCTTAGAAAGATAATTAAATAGATTAACTCCCCATATTCTAGCAATCTGGAGTATGTCACAAATCTATTGTAGCAGAACAAATCTCTTAACAGGAAATGTTCTTAGCTGTAACAAACAAAATTTTCACAAGGGCAAGCAGTGTGAAGAGACTTTAAGTGGAGAGAAAGTCTATCTTGGGATGCTTCTACTCTACTTTTGTTATTGTTAATTCACACTAAGGACAATCTTGGAGAAGGAGAAATAACTTTGCTTTGGAAGACTATAGAAATCTACAATCAGGAAAATATTCTCCAGAGTAGTTCAGCTTACCAGTATAGACCTCTTCTAGAAATCTTTGCTTTAAAAAGACAACTGCTTAGGCACACTATTTTCTTTCAAGTCATGCCATTCTTCAAGCACGTGCCTTTTCATATAAGGTGTGAGGTATTAGCCTATTTCTATTTATAAATTTTTTTTTCTCTTCAATGTGATAAGGAAGGTGCTCATAAATCATCTCCCTAACATATCAGCTTTATTTTTCTCTGGATTTATCCAGTCCTTTCAGATGTCATCCAGGTAGTTGTCAAAATCAACAAGGATTGCATAGGACTAGCAGTACAAGAGAAATGCCAAGTCCCCTTGAATTTCCCACCACCCTTTACAATAGTCATAGCATGTATCTCAACACCTCTAATTCTTTTCTTGTTACTCGGATACATAAATGGTGGATCCTGTGCATTCTTTCTTAGACTCAGTGTTGTTTATAATGAAGAATGCAGTGTCATGAAGCTCTCTGAAATTCTGAAAGCTACCTTTTCAACAACATGATTTGAAATTTTTTACACATTCATTAGCTTTATGATCAATAGCAATCATAGAGCTATTATCCTTGCACCATGAATCAATCAAGGTAAAGGCTCCAAGGTATACCATTGTACTGTATAAGAAAAAAAAATGCATAGTCCAATAAAACAAATTTCATTGTTGTCCATGTTCAAAAAATGTCTCAGTCTACATCCTAAGTCTATCACCTCTCTTTCAAGAGTTGGTTGATCATGACGAATCCTCTGGAATCATATTTATTTAATATGTTGATCAGAGTTCTGAAGTCTTTTGAAGTTATTTGTCTTTACTTTTTTTGTTATTGTATAAACTGTGTTAATTCTGCTCACTTCACTCTGCATCAGCTCAAAAATCTCTTCCCAAGTGTTTTTGAAGCCATCATTGTTTACAATACAATAGTATTTCATCACACTTATATGTCATAATTTGTTCAGCTTAATTGATAGGTTTCCAAATCTTAGTCTCCATAAAATGAGATGCTATAAATAAATTTGTATATATGAGTCCTTTCTTCTTTCTTTATTCTCTTTGGGGTATAGACCTAGTAGTGGCATTGCAGGTCAAAATTTATGTGTGTACAATTTAATAGCTTTTTTGGAGTTAGTTCCAAACTGCTCTCTAGAATAGCTAAAAAAGTTCAAAACTCCATTAACAGTGAATTAGTGTACCTGTTTTTACTATTGCCCTTCAAGCATTTAATCATTTTCCTTTATCAACCCTTGTTAACTTTGTGAGGTTGGAGTCTGTGAGTAGCTTTAATTTGCATTTCTCTAATTATTAGTATAGCAAAGTTATTTCTCACTTCTATTATGGGGCATTATAAGGAAGCTCATGGCTCATAGGGAAGCAATAAAATACTTGTCAAGCTTCTTTCCCTTTCCCCCTTCTCCCAGGGAAAGTAGGAGGAGAAATAGGTTAGTTTTAGAAGCTTGGCCACTATTCTCTTTAAAGAGAGAGTAAATGTAGTGTTAGAATTATATCAATCTGATTCTGTAAAAATTGTTAGTCTAGGGGATGTCGGTTTAAGTTAAAGTTCTGATTACTATACATTAATGAAGGAATGAAGACTCCAAGTTTTATATCCAAGGCTTGATTTCTTCTCAACAAATACCAGTCCTGCAATGAACACACACATGGAAAATAACACAGAAACCTATTTATCCAAGTCAATAGCAAAATAGAATCAGGGAAACCATACAAAAGCTATATAAGCAAAACAGAAAACAGGGAATGAGGTAACTTTTAGTTCAACCAAAAGAGAAAATCTCAGATCTCACCCAAAAGAAAATTCCCCTAAATCTCTAGTAAAACAAGCTGGGTTTATGGACATGATAGAGATTTTTAGTTCCTTTCATGCTGACTTCTTCCCAACGTCTTATTCTTCCTTCTCAGCAACCTGAAATGGAGTGGGCATCATTCATCTTTTCTTTTGAAGCTAAAAGCCAGAAGCACCCAGAGCAACTCAGAGCTCAAAGAGACCACAACTCTTCTCTTTCCCTGTTCTAACTTGTTCAACTTTGCCTTCAAGCAGGAAGGGAACATTAACCTTCACCAATGAGAAGAGTCCTATATCAGTGAATCATTTTTCATATTGTTATTTATAGCTTAG
Source organism: Myrmecobius fasciatus (assembly GCA_023553655.1). NCBI lineage: Eukaryota > Metazoa > Chordata > Mammalia > Dasyuromorphia > Myrmecobiidae > Myrmecobius > Myrmecobius fasciatus. The sequence goes on from JAJPUD010004492.1 coordinate 98,412, forward strand.
ATTTTTTTCCTCTCAAAACTACCTGTTTATATCTTTGGTCCATTTATAAATTGGAGAATGGTTCTTATTCTTATAAATTCTAATCACTTCCTTATATGTCTTAGAAATGAAGCCTTTTTCAGAAGAACGTGTGCAACATTATTTTTCAGTTAGTGGGCAAGTAAGAAGACAAGGTCAAGAGATAACTTGTCATTCCTGGCTGGGTCCTCACAATTGGATCAATAAAGAATAGCTCTGTGTGTCCTTGCTTCCTCCTTGATCCACTGTCCTGAATCTTAAATTCAGAAATCCACAGGGAAACATGAACTTTGGTAGGTGAAACTGGCTATAGGGTGGTCAAGAGAGGAAACAGTACTGAAGCCAGGAGTAGACTAGGAGAGAGGGAAAACAGTACCTAGATGAAGCTGGTACAGATTGGATTGAGAAGTGTAATTTGATAGAGGGGGAGGTGTGGGTTGAACAAAGGAAGAAAGACATCTATGAATGAAGTCCTTATAGAGGTGGATAGGGAGAAAATGAAGTGCCAACCTGGGCATGAGAGCAGGAGAAGAAGCAGTAGTTGCTTGTGGTGGTATCAGGACAAATCCCCTAAAGAAAGGGCAGTCAATGACTTCTAAAAAAGAACTCTCCAGAACCACCTCATAAGTCATATTGCTCTTGCTGCAGTATGATCTTTAGTTGACATTGAGTTCCCCATAAAGATTCTGAAGCATTCAAGCCTGGTAGGATCCAGTCTTCTGTGCTGAAGAATTCAAACTATGGTTCTTAGCAACAAGACTGAATCATGGAATTCCTATTTACTTCGGCATTACCACTCTTTGTAAATAGTGATGTGCTTTATTGAACACCATTCCCCAAAGTATTTCTTTGCAAAGTCAGTCCTTGACTCTACTCTTATTTAAAACCATTAGAATCCAAATGGGAATGCTGATTTGGTTGTTTACAAATAGTATCTTATTGCAGTCATCATTCAATTTTTGGGCCTAAAGAATGATTCACATTATTTAGTGATTTCAGATGAACAAATCACTTTCTTTTTTTTTTTTAATTAAAACTTTTTTATTTGCAAAACATATGTATGGATAATTCTTCAATATTAACCCTTACAAAGCTTTCTGTTACAAATTTTTCCCCCCTACTCCCCACCCCTCCCCTAGATGGCAGGAAATCCATTACACATTATGTTAAAATACTTGACAAATCAAATATATGTATACATATTTCCACACTTATTGTTGTGCAAGAAAAATCGTATCTATAAGAAAAAAAAATCAGAGAAAGGAAACACAATGCTAGCAAACATCAATAGACAGCACGAAAATGTTATGTTGTGGTCCATATTTCATATTCCTCTCTCAGGGTGTATATGGCTTTCTTCAGTGAACAATTTGAACTGGACAAATCACTTTCTTAATAACAATCCAGGAGTAAGTAGTGCTAATTTTTGGTTTTGCCCCATTTTATAGTAATGAAAAATGAGACAGAGTCGTTAAATTACTTCTCTAAAGAAACACAATTTAGAAATGATGAACCTTGAAGTTTAACCCAAGCTGTGTTTCCAAAGTCTTTCAAAATCTTTCACTGTGGTTGAGGGAAAAGGTCTTGTAGACTGTCAACTTGTCCACTTTGACTTGTAACTGGAAAAAAAAAAAAAAGCACAGCATGGAGCTTTTGTCTGTGTAAGTCTTTATTACTTTGCTTACATTTTAAATGTTCTTTCTTATCTGTTTTTTAACTTAGGTTCCAATGTTCAATTGAAGGTATATATTATTTCTTTTTTATTTTAAGTAAACACTAAATAAAATGAACATTTTTACATACAAAGTAGAGCAAATAATGAGAACTGTACATGAAACTATGAATCTCTGTAATATGCATCTTGCTTGGGGCAGCTAGGTGGCGCAGTGGATAGAGCACCAGCCCTGAAGTCAGGAGGACCTGAGTTCAAATCTGGTCTCAGACACTTAACATTCCCTAGCTGTGTGACCCTGGACAAGTCACTTAACTTCAATTGCCTCAGCAAAAAAGCAAATATATATATATATATGTAAAAACATGCATCTTGCTTTTCCTTTTAAGTTTGTAATAAATTTAATATATTACTTTCAGAGCTGTTCTGTTCATTCATATTTCCTACTAAATTTCCTTCTTTTTACTTGTGTGCTTTAAAAATGCTTCAATGGTTTCCTTTATCTGATATATCGTTTGTGTAGATAAGATTTTTCTTGCACAACAATGATAAGTTTGGAAATATGTATACATATATTCGATTTGCCAATATTTTAACATAATTAACATGTAGTGGATATCCTGCCATCTAGGGAAGGGGTGGGGAAGTTGGGGGGAAAAAATTTGTAATGGAAAGCTATGTAGGGGTTATTGTTGAAGAATTACCCACACATGTTATGCAAATAAAATAAAATTAAAAAAAAGAAAAAGAAAAAAAAATGCTTCAATGACCCTATTTCATTTATTTTCTTCTTTATTGAATAATACTATTGCTAGCCTCTCTCTTTCTTCTAACTTCATCTCATTCCTTTTTTTTTAAAGGAGAAATAAAGTCTTTATTATACATATGCTTTGTCAAACAAAATAAATCCACATATTGGTTATGTTCTAAAATGCATATATCAGCATTCACCTTGAAACTATCATACCTCAAAGTCAAAGTTTAAAAAAAGATTCATTCAAAAGAGAAATCTACATTGTATGTCATCCATATTAATGTTGTTTTAGACTACTCAAAAAAACCTAGAAAGTATAAGGTTGGAAAATTGTTATGGCATAGGTAGATTTAGAAAAATATAGACTTGAAACTTCAGAGAAACAAAGAACAAATAAACATAATACAATCTTACATAGTATATGAATGCATATGTATATATTTGAGTATGATTATAGGTATCTATAATGTATTATATATGTGTACATATATACATGTACAGGTATCTGCACACATATACATGTGCACATATATGTTGGCATATATGTGTGTACATGTGTATCTATACATGTGTATATATGCATAAATGTATCTATGCTTAATTGTAGCCTTTTTGTGGTATGCAGAGGGGTGGGGGAGGAAAGGAGAGAAAAGAATAAAATAAAAAGTGCATAGGAGAGAACAAAAGAAAACCTACAGGGAAGCAAAGAAAAGATGGACAATTCTGAATACAATGTATTCTATTATTATATATGCTTTCTTGAAATGGAAACTTATTGTTACATATTTTGAATCCTCTCATATGTTCTGCTGTGCACATGACAATGGTTTTTCTTCTTTTTCTGTTTTTTTTGTATTTAAGTTTTAAATAAATAATGTAAAAAAATAAAAACTATCAACTTTCTGTGAGGAGGAGGGTAGCATGGACATACTTGCTTTTCTTTCCCTTTTTTTTTATTAGAAAAATCTCTAGAACTTTCCCATTATATATCATTTTGGCTTTTGATTTTCATTGGATATTATTTATTATATTAAGGAATGCTTCCATTGCTCCTATTCTTTTTAGTGTTTTTAACAGAAACAATGATTAATAGATGCTCATTAAACAGACTGATGAAAATGGGTATTTTATTTTACTGCTTTGTAGCATAATTTGAAATCTAATGCCATCAGGTCCACTTGTTTCCCACCTTTTTTTTTTTTCCTTTGGCATTCTTGACTTCTGTTCTTCCAGATGAATTTTCTTATTAGGTTGTCTAGTTCTATAAAGTGAACTTTTTAAAGTTTTATTGGTGTGCCATTGAATAATTAAATTTAGGCAATTTATTAGTTTATTATAATTGAACATATTAACCATGAACAATTATTTTTTCTAGTTATTAGGTTTGTTTCTATTAAAATTAATTTTGGGTCATGCTCTATTTGACTTCTGCTTCAATAAGACTTTCCTTGCTTCCATAAGACTTTCCTTGCTTCCAGGTGCAAGTCATGCATTCCTAGCTACAAAAACTTTCCTAATCTCTAAAACTACTAGTGCCTTTCCTTCCAAAGTACATTATATTTAAGTTTATATGTATTCTGTATGTACATGTTGTCTTCCCCTTTATAATGTTAGCTTTTAAGTTGAAATTATTCCATTCATTTTATATGCATTCTTAGTGTCTTATCACATTATCTGACTTGTAGTAGGTACTTAATAAATGTGTGTTTAGTGATTGATTTTCAAAGTATTGTATTTAGTATAGGAATCATCTTTAAGACTGACATAGATTTCAAAAAAACCTGTTAAGACTTTATTGATATGATGCCTAGAGAAGTGAGCAGAACCAGGAAAGAATTATGCACAGTAGCAGCAATATTGCATGATGATCAACAGTGAATGACTTAGCTATTCTCAGCAATACAATGATCCAAAATAATCTCAAAGGACTCATGCCATTCTCCTCCAGAGAATGAACTGATATTATCTGAATCGTACTACTTTTTCTTTTTTCTTTTTCTTTTTTTTATTCCACTCTTCTTGTACAAAATGAATAATATGGAAATGTTTTACATAATTGCACAGTATAGCCTACATCAGATTGCTTACTGTCTCAGTAATAGGGGGAGGGAAAAAAAGTTGTGAGGGGTAGAATTTGGAACTCAAGACTTAAAAAAACCCCAAATGTTAAAAAAAAAAGTTTAATTGGGAGAAAATATATTTTAAAAAGGCTAACATAGAAGTTTCTTCTAAGGCAGTGATCCTCAAATATTTCAGGTTTTGGACCATTTTGACATGGCAAGTACATGATAAGATTTAAAACACCCTTTCACACACACACAAAACAGTAAGTATGATTCCCCAAATTGCTGGGTTGTACCAGAAGAAATTTACTCACCAGGAGTGAGCAGTCCATTGAAAATTAATACTTTGTATGGCTATACCAGTCTTCAACTTAAGATACCCAAATCAATTTGCAAACAAGTTTGGAACACAGCACACATGTTTTTATCTATTGTCTCTTTCTTTTCATCTCAGGCCTGTAGTTAAACAATAAGGAAAGGATAATCATTATGGCCCACCTAAGTTAGTCTATTTATTGAAACTGGAGTTTGATCTTGGAGATGGAAATCAATTTTGTATTTGACTTCCTCTCAGGAATAAAACCTGTAAGAAAAAATGCAGTCTTTTAAATGGATTCCTCTCTATTTTCAAGATTAACACTTCATAAAAGGAATAAAAGCTGCTCAAAACCAACTTTGGATAAATCCCTCTAAAAAGAATCCTCTTAAGTCCACTATGAAAAGAATGCCCTGACTGCTCATCTATATGCCCTATTTTCATGTTACAAATATGTATCCTGCAGCATTTTTGCCTTTGCCCATAATAAGCATATCTAGATGTGGCTACAGCAGTCTCCAAAGATGTTTAATCCTTTCTTTAAACCACAGTACATGCAGATAGCACTGTATTTAAGCTATTGATATACCTAGATAAACGCCCCAAGGAATGACTACAAGGGTCTGATTATCCTTTATGAATCTTCTTCAGTAGTTATTTGTCTGTGTAAAGAAGCCAGCATCTTCTCTTCTCTCAGTGGGAAGAAGTTGTGACAATGAATTCAGTCACTGTCCTAATGGTTGCTAAACTATTAAGGCTGCACAAACCCTTGCTCATGCTGACAGATTGCTATACGTTGGGCTCTTGTGGTCCTGCCACTGGGAAAAGAATACAGGGGAGGTAAAAAACAAAAATAAAAAACTGAATAAACATGAGTTGTATGTTCTCAGAAAATGTTATTAATTAGAGCTTATATGTAAACAAAGCCATTTTAAACAGAACTTTGTGCTGCCACTTGCCCTGGGGGGCAACCCTGGAAGAATGAGATGGATTCTTGCCTTCCCTCCTCCCTGTCATGTGACATCTGACTTAAGACTGGGCCAGACTTTGACAATAGGGCCTTTTTTCTTATCACGGCCTGATGTAAACATAGCAAAAAGAAGTCTCGGGAGAAGAGTCAAGGGAGCTTGTTGGGGTGGGATGAGTGAGGGTGGGGCTTGAAAGAAGGAAAAAAAAAACCAAAACTAAAAACACTGACCCATTAGATTAGGCTAATCTCTTGAGCTCTTGAGCAGTAAGGAGTTAGGAAGCTCTGGGGCTTCTCTAAGTTTAGCTTCACTATTTTTTTCATTACTATTGAGAATCTGTTATGTTCCAACAATTATATGCAGAAAAAGGAAGAGGATTTATTGTGTAGTTAAAAAAAAAAAAAAGGCTTAGGTCTAGGGAATTTAGTTGCAGAGAATACTCTTAGTTATTAGTCATCTGAAATCTCTTGGCAAATAGTTTTCCCTATAGATAAATTGGTTATCAAGAAAGTTGATCTGTAATAAGTTTTATCTCCTGGCCTAGGGAGGAGAGTATGAGATTTGGAGTTTGGAAGACCTGACTCCAAATCCTACTTCTGACACTAGCTGGTCACTTTAATTAATCCATTAAATATTTATTGAGTACATTCCATGTTCAAAGTATCATACTAGGAAGAGGAAATATAAAACAACAACAAAAAAAACTAACAGTTCCTGCCCTCAAGAAGCTTAGATTCTACTAGGGAAGAAAGGTTATATACACAGATAAATATATATAAAAATATGTAGAATAAATGCAAAGTAATTTTGGGTGTATGGGTAGAGCAACTGTGGGAACCAGGACCTAGCTATGTGGGCAACTCACTCAACTTTTCTCACTTCCTCTTTATAGAAGTGATTAATTAATAAGTATTATATTCCTACTATTTGCCAGGCACTTTGATAGATTCTGGGTTTACAAATAAAATGAATGAACCAATGTTGGTAAAAAACTTCTCTGTATGAAAGGCCTCAGAGACTAAAATCCTCATTTTACAAATGAAGAAACTAAGGTCCAAGTAAGTTCAATAAGACAACAGCTAAGTGGTACAGTGGATAGGGTACCAGGCCTAGAGTCAAGAAGACTCCTTTTCTTGAATTCAAATATGTACTTGGATTCTTCCTAGTTGGGCAAGTCATTTAGCCCTCTTTGCCTCAGTTTCTTCATCTATAAAATGATCTGGAGAAGGAAACCAAATACTCCAGTATCTTTGCCAACAAAATCCCAAATGGAGTCATAAAGAATCAGATATGATTGAAAAATTCCTCAACAATACTAACCAATCTCACAAGGCTATGGTAAATCTCAAATGAAACAGTATATGTAAAATATCTTAAAGTATTACATAAATGTCTATTATTATGATTATTATTACTTTGGTTAAGAGAGCATTACTGATATGAATGTCTTTAAATACAACATTTAATGCAAATTAAGACAACTCTGTGATCCCACTACACACCTCTCAGATTGGCTAAGATGACAGGAAAAGACAAAGACGAATGTTGGAGGGGATGTGAGAGAACTGGAACATTTTATACATTGTTGGTGGAACTGTGAACCGATCCAACCATTCTGGAGAGCAATTTGGAATTATGCTCAAAAAGTTAATAAACTGTGCATACCCTTTGACCCAACAGTGTTTCTACTGGGCCTATATCTCAAAGAGATCTTAAAGGAGGGAAAGGGCCCCACATGTGCAAGAATGTTTGTGGCAGCCCTTTTCATAGTGGCAAGAAACTGGAAACTGAATGGATGCTTGTCAATTGGAGAATGGCTAAATAAGTTATAGTATATGAATGTCATGGAATATTATTTTTCTATAAGAAATGATCAGGAGGATGATTTTTAGAGAGGCCTGGAGAGACTTACATGAACTGATGCTAAGTGAAATGAGCAGAACCAGAAGATCATTGTACCTAGCAACATCAGTATTATATGATGATCAATTCTAATGGATGTGACTCTCTCCAACAATGAGATGATTATGTCAGTTCCAATGATCTTGTAATGAAGAAAGCTATCTACATCCAGAGAGAGAACTGTAGGAACCGAATATGGATCACAGCATAACATTTTCACTCTTTTTGTTGTTGTTTGTTTGCATTTTGTTGTCTTACTCATTTATTTTCTTTTTTTGATCTGATTTTTCTTGTGCAGCAAGAGAATTCTATAAATATGTTTATACATATTGGATTTAACATATATTTTAACATGTTTAAAATATATTGGATTACTTGCCATCTAGGAGAGAGGATGGGAGGAAGGAGGAGAGAATCTAAAACACAAGGGTCAATGTTGTCAAATTATCCATGCATATGTTTTGAAAATAAAAAGCTTCATTAAAAATAATAATAATAAATAAATACAACATTTAATACCATGTACATATGCTCCTTTGGGTTGTGTATTTCTTGTCTCAATGACATCCTTGTCCTTTTCAGTGGACAATAAAACTGAAACCTAAAAATGTTTTTAGAAAGAATTTTATTTAGCCAATTTGGCAGAGGGGAGATCTAGAAAAAAGGTGTAGCTGTTCCACTCCCCACCCCTCCCAAATCACTGCAAATCATACTTTATATGGAAGTCAAACAAGGTTACAAGCCTAGTAGCCTATGTATAGATAGTTTCCAAAAATGGTACTTTCTAGAGAAGGCTCATAAGTTGTTTGACATGTATTTCAATAGGTAAGCCTAAACATTCAATAAAATATGGGCCAAGTGAAAACACAAGCTTTGGCTAAAGTCCCAACTATTCCTTGAAGTAATCACTGGCTTCCCTGGTGATGTTGTGGGGTAAGCATGATCTTATGCACATCCTGAGTTAAACAATATCTAGCCACAGAAGGATAATTTCAAATAATATTAATAATAAAGCATTTTCCTTATATCCTTCATTCTAATGAAATGTTCAAAAGGAAAAAAAAAACACTTTCATTGGTCTGTGGGCTTGTGGAATAAATAGAATTAAGAATAAATTAATTGTGTGGACAATTGCTTTCTTATCTGACAAATCAATTCAGTGAGTAGTACTAAATTTGAAGGATTTAGTGTTTTATTGCTCGTGGGAGAATGCAATATTAATTAGAGACATAGAGGAAATTTGCAAGACTTCTCCATATAATCAAACGTGTACTTTATTCTTAGGAGAAAATATATGTATATGCTTTTATAAATTCAAGTCTGTACATATATAAATTTAAAATGTACTGTAAAAGATGCTACCTGCATGACAGTTTCCTTATTTCCTCTGATTGGAAATTTTTGTTCTCTGATCTTATAGCACTTTATATGTCTCCTGCACTAATCTCATTCCAATGTGTATGGTAGTTACTTGTGTACATTTAATCATCCCTAATACATTACAAATGCCTGAAGGTAGGATTTACATCTTATTTATACTTGTTTCTGTCTCAGAGACTAACAAAATGAAATGTGCATGGCAAGAACTTAATAGATGTTTGTTGAATGCACTGTAAGCAATACTCTACATGTTATTTCAAGTTGATACTTTGAAAACAAATAGTTTGTATATGAAATAAATACAGGCAACTAGCAATCAAACCCCATCCTACTTTATGGCCCTTCATATACTAAAGTGGAAGGAATCATCTCAGTTTCTCCACTTAAAAATGGTAATAAGTACTTGCATTCTTTGGGTTCCCTTTCATTATTAAAAAACAAAACAAAACAATCCTCCCTCCCCACCCAATTTTACTAGTCATACTGTTGAAAAAATAAATTTTGAATAAAAATGTCACAATGATGTTGGGGGGGTTGGTTGTTGTTGTTTTTTGTTTTTTTTCCAGAGGCAATTCAGATCTTTGGAATCTTGAGATAGAAACTGTTTGGCTTCCTGATTGTGAAGTGTGAATCAAATGGCACAGGCCAGGGAGCAGCTAGTTGGTGCAGTGGATAGAGCACCAGCTCTGAAGTCAGGAGGACCTGAGTTAAATCTGGTCTCAGACACTTAACACTTCCTAGCTGTGTGACCCTGGGCAAGTCGCTTAACCCCAATTACCTCAGGTAAAAAAAAAACAAAAACAAAAACAAAAAAACAAAACTTAAGAAGGAAAACATAATGCAAGCAAACATCAACAGAAAGCATGAAAATGCTATTTTGTGGTCCAGACTCAGATCCCACAGGCCTCTCTCTGGGTGTATATGACTTTTTTCATCACTGAACAATTGGAACTGGTTTGAAACATCTCATTGTAGAAGCGAGCCACATCCTTCAGAATTGATCATCATATAGTCTTGTTGCTGTGTATGATGATCTCCTGGTTCTGCTCGTTTCACTCAGCATCAGTTCATGCAAGTCTCTCCAGGCCTCTCTGAAATCATCCTGCTGGTCGTTTCTTATAGAACAATAATATTCCATGACATTCATATATCATAATTTATTCAGCCATTCTCAAATTGATGGGCATCCATTCAGTTTCCAGTTTCTAGCCACTACAAAAAGGGCTGGCACAAACATTTTTTGCAACATGTGCAATTCTTTTAAATGTATTTCCACAATTATCATCTTGCATGAGAAAAATCGGATAAAAAAATGAGAAAGAAAAAAGCAAACAACAACAAAAAAAGGTGAAAATACCATGTTGTGATCCACATTCAGTCCCCACAGCCCTCTTTCTGGATACAGATGGCTCTCTCTGTCACAAGTCTATTGGAATTGGTATGTATCACCTCATTGTTGAAAAGAGCCATATTCATTAGAATGGATCATCACATAATTTTGTTGTTGCTATGTACAATATTCTCTTGATTCTAGTTACTTCACTTAGCATTAGTTTATGTAAGTCTCTCCAGGTCTTTCTGAAATGATCCTGCTGATTGTTTCTTATAGAACAATAATATTCCCCAGCATTCACATACCATAACTTATTCAGCCATTCCCCCAACTGATGGATATCCACTCAGTTTTCAGTTCCTTGCCACTATAAAAAGGGCTTCTACAAACATTTTTGTACATGTGGGTTCTTTTCCCTTTTTTATGATATTTTTGGGATATGGACCCAGTAGAGATACTGCTGGCTTTAGCGTATGCACAATTTCATAGTCCTTTGGGCGTAGTTCCAAATTGCTCTTCAGAATGGTTGGATCAGTTCACAACTCCACCAACAAGGTATTAATGTCCCAGTTTTCCCACACCCCCTCCAACATTTATCATTATCTTTTCCTTTCTCTTAGCCAATTTGACAGGTGTGTAATGGTATCTCAGAGTTGTCTTAATTTGAATTTCTCTGATCAGTAGTGATTTAGAGTATTTTTATATGACTAGAAATGATATTAATTTCTTCATCTGAAAATTGAAACAGACAAGTTTTAATGGCAAGATTTCAGAATATATATACACCTTCCATAGCATAGCCTCAGTGAGTTTTGTTTTGAGATGATATAACCTTCTTATCATCCTAAAGCTGTATTATTATATCATTTGGTTAATAATCTAAAAGAAACAAAATGGAAGTTCTAACCTGCCCTTTATAACATTGTTTTACCAAATATCATGTTTTCATGATATTAGCAATTACAAGTATTAGGTGAATCCTACCTATAGGATAATTTCTTTTTATTATATTAGCTTGGCCAATCCATGAACAATTGATATTTTCCTAATTGTCTAGATCTGACTTTATTTGTGTGAAAAGTGTTTTGTAATTGTGTTCATATAGTTCCTGGGTTTTTCTTGGCCTGTAGTCTCCCAAATATTTTATATTATTTTCAGTTATTTTAAATAGGTGTCTTCAGCTATTTTAAATGAGATTTCTCTTTCTCTTGCTGCTGGGATTTTTTGGTAACACTGTATGATAATTCCTAAAAAAAAAATGAATAAGGCAGGGAAATAAAGTGTAGACAGTAGTGTAGTGAAGTTGTAATGCTCAGGGAGAAACTGAGGCAGTATCACACAGTGGAAGTTAGGTAATGCTTTATTGATGTTAATTGAGAGTTCAAAATCCATAGCTATGGATCAAGACTGGTGGGACTCATGTCTCAAAGCATGCAGTCCAGGCCAGAGACTTTAGGCCGACAGCATGTTAGCCGACTGAATACAAAGTACTCAGCAGCTCCATCAAGGGACTTCAAACATTATATAGGGTTCCTATAGCTCAGGGAGACAAAGAACTCATGGGAACAGCTGAGTACATCTGGTGTCCAAGGAAACCATAAATTAAGTTCTGACAGGTAGGAGTAAAGGATGCCTTGGCAAAGAAGACTACAAATAAGGGGGTGGAGGCTGCTGGAGAAGCTGAGACAGTAAGTCTAGATCACAGATAAGGGTAGATTGAGGCTGACCATCTGGAGGTTTCATGATTACTTTGGAATGTGAGTCCAATTATTTCTGAAGGTCAGGAAGTGGGGATTTCTATTCTGGGACAGAGCAATTAAGGGAGACTGAAATAGCAATTGAGGGAGACTGATACTACAACTGAGGGAAACTGAGACAGTAACTGAGGGAGACTAAGACAGTAACTGAGGGAGACTGAGACAGTAACTGAGGGAGACTGAGACAATAACTGAGGGAAACTGAGACAGGCACAACAAAGTGATTTCAAAACATAACTCCCTGAGAAGTTTGGGGGAAGAAAATTATGAGAAGAAAAGGTTAACAATGATAATGGATTAAATTGGGGTGGGATACTGATACTAACTTCAGTTACAGGTAAAATTTGTCATTGATGCCCTCCTCCCTTTAGTCCCCAGTTAATAATAGGGACCTGTCCTAAATGCTCTATTATAACCCCTGCAAAAAACCTCTTCTGATATGATGGACTAAGTCACAATCTCTCAATAAGGCAAAGTGGATCATATCTCCAACTAGCATCTCCCCAGGGAATATCAGAATCTGTCTTATATCTCTCAAAGTGCTACTATGACCTTTGCAAATACTTTGAGTTTAAAAAGGCATTAAATATAAATAAAAAGGCATATAAATATATAAATATAAATAAATATATATATTTAATATGTATATGTATATACAATGTATATACAATATAATATGTATATGTAAGGCAGTAAAAAGAAAGGACTTCTATTTGAGTTAGTGGTAGAAATATATGGAAAATTTCTCCCAATAAAGTTTGTTTCCCTTCCCAGAGACTTGGCTCACATTCCCATAAACATAACACCAATTAGTGAAGTTCCTACATCATTCATTTATTCATTCAGATGGTGTTTTAAAGCAGCCACTATTGGGTCAGGGCCTTCTAGGTGCTGTAGACTAAGACAGAATTAAAACAGCTAATATTCTGTTGTGAGGAAACAATGAACACTCATAAAATTAAATTTAAAATGTTGTCTTTGTTCATTCATTTCAGTTATGTTTGTTCATTACTCTGGGGTTTTCTTGGCAAGGATACTAGAGTGATTTGTCATTTCCTTCTCTAGCTCATTTTACAAATGAGGAACAGAGCAAACAGGATTAAGTGATTGCCAGGAATTATGGCTACTGTGTATCTGAGGTCTTTCTGACTCCAGATCGAGCACTTTGTGCACTTTGGTACCACCTAGGTGTCCTAAAGCCAGTCATAGGAGTTTGTATTTTATCCTAAAGGCAAGAGGAAGCCACAGGGAAGTAATATGGTCAGACTTATGCTTGAGGAATATCAATTTGGCATTTGTTTGAAGCATAGATTGGAGAGGAAACAGTCCATGCAGGAAGATATTATTATGTTTTTGTGATAGTCTAGACTGGCAACAAGGTAACACCATAGTGCATAGAATGCCTGAAGGCCCTAATACTCATTTTCCTGCATTCAAATCAGGACTCAGACACTAGCTGTGTGATCTGGGCAATCACTTAATCTTGTTTGCTTTAGTTTCCTTATCTGTAAAATGAGCTGGAGAAAGAAATGGCAAACAAGTCCAATTTCTTTGCCAGGAAATCCCCAAATGGGGTCACATAGAGTCAGACATAACTGAAATAACTGAGTAGCAGCAACAAGTTAGCCAGAGAAGGGAATTAAGAAGTAAGAAGGATCTGGCAGTATCAAATCTGAAACTATATTACAATAATGATTAAAACTCTTTGATACTGGGTAAGAAGTAGAGATAAGGTAAGGAAATACTGAAGTAGGGTGGTTGCTGTGTGAGTGGAGATAATGGGAGAAGGATGTAAAATAAATCAGTGTGGCAAAGTGACAACTATCTAGTTGGAAATAGGGAGAGAAATGAGAAAGAGCCATAAATGCAGGAGCCGAGGAGGAAAGAATTAGGACTTCATTGAGGAAGGAAGAGGAATGACTTAGTGGTTTGTAGACAACAGCTACAAGGATTTTGATTGAATAATACATAGAAAAAGCATGAACCTCAGAGAAGTTATTGAATATTGGAGGTAGGGGAAGAACCTGAAAATGGCAATGGGGAACAAGTACCAACTTTCTTTCCTCAACCAGTGACCCAAGGGGAGTGAGTGAAGGTACAGCTAGTATGGAAAAGATGACCAGGGATGTTGTGTCATCAGAGGAGCCAGGTTTCAATGAAAGCTATAGATGAAAGGAGTGGGAAAGGAAAAGATTTAGAATGAAGGGAAGTTTGTTGCCTATAGAACAAGCATTCCACAGGGTATAGTGGCAAATAACCACTGCATGGTGTTTGGTAGACACTTTGAAATGAAAGGGTTGAGAAAGTTGGCAATAAGGAGTTGGGAGCTGGGAATGGGGGATAGGGTTGACTTACAGGATTTAGTGTCACTGAATTAATTTCATTAATTTTCTTCCGAAAGGGCCCCACATGTGCAAGAATGTTTGTGGCAGCCCTTTTTGTAGTGGCTAGAAACTGGAAACTAAATGGATGCCCATCAATCGGAGAATGGCTAAACAAATTATGATATATGAATGTTATGGAATATTATTGTTCTGTGAGAAATGACCAGCAGGATGATTTCAGAGAGGCCTGGAGAGACTTGCATGGACTGATGCTGAGTGAAATGAGCAGAACCAGGAGATCATTATACACAGCAACAAGACTATAGGATGATCAATTCTGAAGGATGTGGCTCTCTTCAACAATGAAATGTTTCAAACCAGTTCCAATTGTTCAGTGATAAAGAAAGCCATATACACCCAGAGAGAGGGATATGAAATGTGGACCACAACATAACATTTTCATGCTCTCTCTTGATGTTTGCTTGCATTGTGTTTCCGTTCTCTGATTTTTTTTTCTTGTAGATACGATTTTTCTTGTACAACAATGATAAGTGTGGAAATATGTATACATATATTCGATTTGTCAAGTATTTTAACATAATTAACATGTAGTGGATATCCTGCCATCTAGGGAAGGGGTGGGGAGTAGGGGGGAAAAATTTGTAACAGAAAGCTTTGTAAGGGTTAATGTTGAAGAATTACCCATACATATGTTTTGCAAATAAAAAGTTTTAATAATAAAAAAAATTAATTTTCTTCCCACTTATTACCCCCTCCAGGTGAATTTTATTATTTTTTTCTAACTCTATAAAGTAAGCCTTTGATAGTTTTGTATGGCATTGAATAAGTAAATTAACTTAGTATTATTAGTTTTAATTATTTTAGCTCAGTCTACCTATGAACAATTACTATTTCTCTAAATACTAGAATGTCTTTATTTTTAAAATAGTATTTTATAATTATATTCACATAGTTCCTGTATGTGTCATGGCACATAGACTCCTGAGCATTTTTTATTGTCTGTACATTCATAACTTTTCATTCTTTGCTATTTTTGCCCATATCCTCGATAAATTCTCCACAGATGACCCATTCAATGTGCCCTCCTCTAGGTCTCTTAATATTATTAGTACCAGTGAAACACATTGAGTTTTCTTCTATCATATCTATAACTTGCTATAGGGTCACTCCAACTCATTTTGTGGTCATACATTGCTAGGGCATAGGACCCTGCTCAGAGGGAGTACAGAGGCTACCTTGACCTGTGGTGCACAATAAGTTTTTTGCCACGTTGAAGAAACACCCTTATACAGTAAGGAGCACTGGTGCATGGCATGGGAATGGGTAGAGCCTGAGGGTCACAGCTAATTGCTCGTGAGCAGGGATGCCTTAACAGGGCCTCTTGCCTGTGAGCGGGTTGCTGATGTGACTGGGTTGGCTCTCCCCCCATTGGCAGATACCATGCATGCCCACGAGCTGCTTCTCTGAATGGTTATTGGGGATTGCCTGCTATTCATGCACTGATCACACTTGCAAAAATGTATATCAACAAGACTGTCTAGCATATTAAACTGGAACTCTTTTCACACCCTATGAGTTCCCCTGCCTCATTCATATCGCCTCTGAGATCAAAGGGCTCACACAAAGTGAGCTCTTAAAAGATGTCCACAACAATACATCTCTTTGATGATGTTTTTTATAATGTTTCTGCTGTGCAATTCTTCACTAGTAATGTTTCACCCCCATCATATCCATCAAGTATTTCCCTTTGTCTGATTATTGATAATCTATAGCATTTCTATGTTATAGCCATTTGGCATCATTAAAAGAATATTAGTATTATAAAGAGTCATCTTTGATTCAGGGGGAAGGTTGATGTAAAAAAAAAAAGGGCATTCCACAAATTCCTAAATGCAATCTAGTCTGTACTCTTTTTCCTCTTCAATTTAAGGCCCAATTGACATACAAACCTTTACAGAACTTTCCCAGGTTTTGTCTGTTTGCAATTCTTTTTCTGGTTTCATCCTTTATTTAATATCTTGGTTTAATTGATTCTTTTGCCAAGCCTTCTGTAATCTTTTTGCCTCTCTATCTTTTCTCACTGTTAAATGAGTTAATACTGCTTCTTAAATCTTCCAACATCATCCTTTATTAAATTTGCTAAAAATATATATTCCCATTGGTTGCTATAGCTCTCCATTTGACAAAGAGATGATTTTTTTTTCTGGCTGAGATGGAAAATATAGATAAATATTGTGTATCATATGAACAGCTGAGTAAATAGAACACAGAATGATTCACTAATGAACTGCTCTATCTTTGAACTAGTGAACTCCTTCTGTGGTTCAAAAAAATGGAAAAGATCTGTAAAGATTTGTGTGTCTATTTCTTTAATCAATGACAGTAGATCCATCACATTTATACTCTAACATTACAGTTCTTAGTATTCTCTGTGAGAACTTGGAACTAGTACTAAAGAGGACAAAGCTATGGAGAGCAATTGTACTAGACCAAGTATACAGAGAAAAAGGTCTATTCAGGGGATGACACAATTTTGAGGGTTTTGAAGTGATTTTTCAATTTTCAAGCTATCTGAAGAAAAGGATAACAATGCTTGAAAAAAAATCATGAACATCATCATCATCATTATTATTATTACTATTATTTTGTTTTCCAGTTATTTTTTTCATTTTATTAAAACTTTTTATTTGTAAAACATATGTATGAGTAATTTTTCAACATTGACCCTTGCACACCTTTCTGCCACAAATTTCCCCCCTCCCCATAGCCTCCACCCCTCCCCTAGATGGCAAGAAGTCTACTACATGTTAATTATGTTAAAATACTTGACAAATCAAATATGTGTATATATACTTTTACAGTTATCTTGCTGTGCAAGAAAAATCGGATCTACAAGAAAAAAAAATCTGAGAAGGGAAACATAATGCAAGCAAACATCAATAGAGGGCATGGAAATGTTATGTTGTGGTCGACATTCATATCCCTCTCTCTGGGTGTATATGGCTTTCTTTATCACTGAACAATTGGAACTGGTATGAAACATTTCATTGTTGAAGGGAGCCACATCCTTCAGAATTGATCATCATGTAGTCTTGTTGTTGCTGTGTATAATGATCTCCTGGTTCTGCTGATTTCATTCAGCATCAGTTCATGCAAGTCTCTCCAGGCCTTTCTGAAATCATACTGCTGGTCATTTCTCACAGAACAATAATATTCCATAACATTCATATACCATAATTTGTTCAGCCATTCTCCAATTGATGGGCATCCATACAGTTTCCAGTTTCTAGCCACTACAAAAAGAGCTGCCACAAACATTTTTGCACATGTGGGTCCCTTTCCTTCCTTTAAGATCTCTTTGGGACATAAGCCCAATAGAAACACTGCTGGGTCAAATGGTATGCACAGTTTGATAACTTTTTGAGCATAATTCCAAATTGCTATCCAGAATGGTTGGATCCATTCACAGTTCCACCAACAATGTATCAGTGTCCCAGTTTTCCCACATCCCCTCCAACGTTTGTCATTATCTTTTCCTGTCATCTTAGCCAATCTGACAGGTGTGTAGTGGTATCTCAGAGTTGTCTTAATTTGCATTTCTCTGATCAATAGTGATTTGGAGCACCTTTTCATGTGACTAGAAATAATTTTAACTTTATCATGTGAAAATTGTCTATGAACATTATTATTATTGATAAAAGGTGATTAAGAAAATATTAATAGCTACTAATCCATATGCCCACTTTCCTATTCCTACAAAATCTTTATGGGAAAAATCTACACACATATCAAGAAAATCTTTGATGAATGTGTGAGAAGAGAACAGCAGGCTTTCACAAATGAAATTCTATTGTAGACCAAATCTTTAAAGTCACACAATTGACTGAAAGTTGCAGAGAATACAAGATCCCACTGTGTTCATTATTTGTTGACTATTAAAAAAAAACCCTATATGATTTAGTAGAGCAAAACACTGCCTTAAAGGCTTTCTTCCAGCAAGATGTACCCCATGTATATTTTAAAACCATGTAAGATCCCTTAAAAGACATATACCTTTCAGTTCAAAGCAAAAGATATTTATATTTCCGCAGAGCAAAAGAAGTGACAAGAAAGATTCCCAGCAGTACAATCTGGAATATTCTTTCCCACAATGAACATCATTAGTGAGAGAGGGACATAGAGATCATGCGTACCAGGAACATGCATAGTTATAGATCATTCTTGCAGTTAGGCACACATGTAGCAAACATTCATAACCATGGAACATATATGACTAAGGAACACATGTAAGCAGGGCAATGCGTACTCCTAAAGGAATATCCTCCCTACAAACCTTTTCTGTACCAGACTTTGATACCTGTTTTCTTTCAATGCTTCTGAAATCTTCTAGTAACATGGAAGGATTTCCAGATGCTTCCTCCACTGATTTAGAGTGCTCTGATCAGCCATCCTGTGATACTTTTGATTCTGCTGAGCTGCTTTCTGCTACTATGTACATCTTTCCCAATGGAGGAGGAGTCTATTGACCTCTTTTAGTTCTTTGGACTTTTTCATCTGCTTTGTGTTATAGACCCCATCCTGTCAAAACCAGCAGCCAGCTACTTTCCTTGCTTTCTGCTTCCATGATACTAATTAAGGCACAAGAACATTTTTATCAGAAATAGGACATTGAAAAAGGCTAGATGGAACTAGCACTCATTTTCCAACTCCCCTCCTATTTCCAAGGTTGTTGCTCTCCTTGCAGATGCAATAGTATCCATAGCTTTGACAGTACTATCTTAATACCAAGTGAAGAGGCTTAAAACAGGGAAAAGTACGATCTTCAAAAGTGTTTGCCACTATTATTTAGAATATTTTGTCCAGTCACCCAATGGAAGAGATATTCCCCTTATACAGGGCTTATTAACCATTTTTGTGTAGTGGACCTCTTTGGTAGTTTGAAGAATCCTTTCTCAGAATAATGTTTTAAAATTATTGAAGAACATGCTATTTTCAGTTAGAGGTTAATGAAAATGAAGATGTAATACTTTTCCCCCATCTTAATCCATAGACTTTCTGATATCTGTCCCAGGTTAAAAACTCAAAGTGCTAGTATTTTAGAAGGTATTATGCAGATTATATTAAGCCTCAGAACTTTGCAGAGCTTCTAAGATAAGATCTATCATCATTCAAAGGAAGTCAAATAGATAAAAGCAAACTTTATAGTTTTGAAGTTTTGATTTCCAAATATTTTAATATACCTTAGGCCACAAGAATTCAAACATTAAACCCTTGTTACGAGTAATGATGTATTAATGATTATGCTATTGATAACATAACCAAAATATACAATGATCAAGGCTATTAGAGGAAAATTATAGAATATTAGAAAATCATAAAAGTATGCTTCTAAATACTTTGTATTCCAGAAATCCAAAATCTATTTTTGTAACCAGAATTTAACACAGTTAAGGAGGGAAAACTATGTTTTCAATTTAAATTACTCATCTTTTTTCACCCTCCCCACACTATCTACCTTTCCAAATTTAAGGTTACTATGACCACAAGAATATTTTTCCATTGAATAAGAATAGCTACTTTAGATAATTTTTATTCACTCATTTATCCATCCATTTATATACTCGGTGAGTGTTTATTAAATACTTATTATGTGCAAAGTTCTGTGGTAGTTGCTATGAGAAATATAATAACAAATAAGACAATCCCTTATCTTAAGGAATTTATATTCTGAAAAGGAAGATGAGATAAAGAACTATAATGAAGGTTATGATGTGACAAGTACCTGACAAAAGTACAAAGTACTTGAAGATATTAGAGGAAAGAGGTCTTATATTACAACGAGCTCATCAGAAAAGATGTGCGAACAAAAGCTATTTAGAGAATTGCTGAGCAGAATACTAGGCTGTTAAGATGAATCAGAGCAATCTAAATTCCTAGTAATTGGAGAATCAACGTATATGTGTGTGCATGTACACAATGGATAAATGTACACACATACATATACACACGTTGTATATATATTGCATATTATACAAGTATAAATAATGTATATTATATCTTATCCTTGGAAATAAAGGTAGAATTGAAAAAAATGATCATATATTCTATAACTGACCTGTGACTGAATATGAAAAGCAAAGGAGGAAAGCCTCTTTTTTTCCTCTTTTTATTATTATTTTTTTATTAAAGCTTTTTATTTGTAAAACATATGCATGGGTAATTTTTCAACACTGACCCTTGCAAAGCCTTTGGTTCCAAATTTTTCCTTCCTTTCCCCCATGCCCTCCCCTTGATGACAGGTAGTCCAATAAATGTTAACTATGTTAAAATGTATGACAAATACAATATATACATATGTGTATATATATACACACACACACACATATTTATACAGTTATCTTGCTGTACAAGAAAAATTGTATCTACAGGGAAAAAAAAACCTGAGAAGGAAAACAAAATACCAGTAAACATCAACAGAAAGAGTGAAAATGCTATGTTGTGGTCCACACTCAGTTCCCACAGGTCTCTCTCTGGATGTAGATGGCTTTCTTCATCACTGAACAGTTGGAACTGATTTTGAAACATCTCATTGTTGAAGAGAAAACCATGTCCATCAGAACTGATCATCGTATAGTTTTGTTGTTGTTGTGTATAATGATCTTCTAGTTCTGCTCATTTCACTCAGCATCAGTTCATGTAAGTCTCTTCAGGCCTCTGTGAAATCATCTTTTTGGTCGTTTCTTACAAAACAACAATATTCTGTAACACTCATATACCATAATTTATTCAGCCATTCTCCAATTGATGGGCAACCATTCAGTTTCCAGTTTCTAGCCACTACAAAAAGGGCTGCCACAAAATTTTTGCAGATGTGGGTCCCTTTCCTTCCTTTAAGATCTCTTTGAGATATAGGCCCAGTAGACACAATGCTGGGTCAAAGGGTATGCACAGTTTGATAACTTTTTGAGCATAGCTCCAAATTGCTCTCCAGAATGGTTGGATCCGTTCACAGTTCCACCAACAATGTTTCAGTGTCCTAGTTTTCCCACATACCTCTACATTTGTCATTATCTTTTCCTGTCATTTTAGCCAATCTGATAGGCGTATAATGATATCTCAGAGTTGTCTTAATTTGCATTTCTCTGATCAACAGTGATTTGGAGCTCCTTTTCATATTAGTTTTAATTTCTTCATCTGAAAATTGTCTGTTCACATCCTTTGACCATTTATTGATTGTAGAGTGAAAACCTCTATTTTTCACAATTTTCTAAAACAAATCAGGGAATAAGCAGTCACCTTATGCTACCCTTAGGCATACAGAAGAAGTACAGGGCAAAAATTTGAAGGTGGGTTCTGATTCTCTAGGAGGTGAGTTAGACTATACAGGAAAGATTGTGGTAGAAGAAAAATAGATGTAAAAATATTTGCTGGCATGTCCCTGCTCTTCTTCCCTGTAATATCCAGAACTTGTGGTTACTTTGAAGAGCCCTCAAGTCGCCCTACCTTAGTCCCTGCTTGGTGACTTTTAAGATTTGCTGCCTTGGTGGATGAACAAGGCACATGCACATCCTTTGATGAATAATCTTTACTTGCCCACATTCTCAGTACCACTTATAGCTGCCCTGTTCCCACTAGACTGTTACCCTAAATTCACACTTTTATCAATAGACCAAGGCCATGTAGAAAAGGAAGGTGCACTGAGAATTAACCTTGGGATCAGGAAAACTTGGGTTCGAGTTTCACCTCTGAAATATATTAATTATGTGATCTTGGGAGAGTCGCTTAACCTCCCTAGGCTTCAGTTCTTTGTGAAGAAAAGAGATTGGGCTAGGTGGTCTCTGAGCCCATTCCAGTTCTAAATTGAGTTTTGCCAACCACTGAATACAGGTTCTGTATACAATTTTGGTTCCACAGAATCTTCCCTTTGGTTCCACAGAATTGCAAAGGACATATAGATATGTCTTGGTATATAAGAGACCACCACTATAACTGTGAACCCTCCCTTTTATTTCCTTTTTTTTTCTTTTAGAAACAATCAGGATTAAGAGACTTGCTTAGGATCACACACCTAGTAGATATCTGAGGCAAAGTCCTTCTTCTTGCTTACAGAGCAGGTTCTCCATCCACTTTGCCACCTAGCTGTCCCCCTCTTTTCTTTGTATAAATAACACACTAAAAGCCTTGACCACTGTACCCAGCAAAACTGTTTCTTTACTTTCATTTTACGTATCCTTTTCCTTTTCAGATATGGCCTGGCTATACCAACTGACAAGAGAATACAATCTAAAATTTGTGATAAAATCAAATTTTGATCTTTTCAAATGAACTAGCATTTAATAAGCACTGTGCCAGGTGCTGGGGCTCCTAAGATTAAGAAGACAAAACAGTTTTTGGTCTCAAGGAGATCCTCCCCCCATTAAGGGAGATCTCACCTGTTCACGGACAAGTAAATTTAAAAAGTCCAAGCAATTTCAAGAAGGGCTGAGAACTAAAAACCAGAAGATACCAGAAAAACCTCATGTAGAACTAAACCTTGATGGAAATTAGGGATCCAAGAGGTGCTGGCAAACAGTAATGCATTCTAGATATGGGAAATGATTCTTACAAAGGCAAAGAAGCAGGAAATGGAATATAGGGTGTGAAGCACATCAAGTTGGCCAGTTGAGTCTAACAAGCTTTCTTGACTTTGAAAAATATGACCAAAAGTTGCACAGGAGACTTTTTTTTTTTTATGAAAATTTCAAATTCTTTTGCTTTTTATTACACAAGGAAAACAGGGTTTCTGAGTTCAACAATTTGCTTCCCTTAATATTACCATTTCTCCATCCTTCTTCTCCTCCCACTCCTACCAAACTCCATGGAAACCCATTCACATCTTAGGTAGAAATCACTTCTTAATGATATTACCCTTACATAGATTGAAATGGGGTTAAAAGCTTAGAATGTAGACTGGGATTTCTTGATAAATGGAAACCTTTTCCAGTACTTGCTTTAAAATGGAATCCAGGAGGCAAAGTTTAGAGCCTTTTGTTACTAAAGAAACCAGGTAAATTAGCAAGTAATACTTAGTCGGAGGGAAATCTTTTTGATTACTGAACTATTACAAAAGTCTCATGGCCAAAGTATAACCTCTCTCTGGAGGGAAATGTTCGGGGGACCTTTTGCTTAAACTCGTAAAATCCCTTAAAGCAGATTTCATCTGTTTCCATTAAGTCGGCAAATTACTTCTAGGGGAAAAGGATAAAATGCGGGCTGTAAAGTGGCTGGGCTATGTTAATGATAGGAGGTGGGGCTGTTAAGGTGGAAGAATTGATGCTACATTTACGCCAGCAGAAAATTCAGCCCTTTTCATTTGTGTTGGGCTAAATGTAAATGATGTCACCTTCCTTCTCCTGGAGATGCAAAGTTATCAGGCGGCAGAAGCTTCACTAAATGCACTGTGTGCCTGACATTAAAATGACTACAAGGTTATTTCTTTCCATATCTATTCTCTTGGAAATATTTCAAGATTTTATTTTAGTTGGGGGAAAATGCGGACTGCTAAAGGAAACAAAGCCTCAGCTACACTCTGACTGCTGGATTATTGCCATTCTATCTTGATGCTGATTGAAATCCAGGACTTTTTGTATCAAAGCCTTAATGAGATGCTGGCAAATATCTTTCTGCCCCACTGGAAATGTAATCTTTCTATTGAACATTTTGTCCCAGTGAATTTCATCTGCAATAGCATTTTGCATTTGAATCAAAGAGGTCACTGCTTTAGATCAGAGGATGGGGTGGGTATGCAGTACACCTTGAGATGAAATTGATCCCGGAAAGTGGAGAAAATATAGCCAGTGAATCATTATACATAATTAGCTCATTGTTTCATCTAGATGGATTTGTGGTCATTATACCACTTCCCTGTTCTGATCTGCAGCTTTACCTGTAAAAATGACTGCCAATTCCAGGGTAAATAAGGCTACCCCATGGTCTGTGGTTCCTGGGGAATTAATTCAGGCTTTTAAAAAAATTTAAATGCAGCTTAAATATTCCAATTCCATTTATTTCATGAAACCCATGCATGCGATACCAATTTCCCCTCAATGGGCCCATCTTCTATGCACTTTCTTCCGTTTTACACGACTGGAGGGTTGTCCATGCTGTGAAGGAAGGCTTAAATTTCAGGCTGAAATACTCTACCCCTTACCTAACCATCATAAGCATTTTCTGAGCTTCTGAACAGAGTTCATCATCAGACAAAGTACTAAATTACACTCTTGTTTGCTAGGGTTGAGATGGCAGGATCTAGCACATAAAGCTAAAATGTATTTTAGGCAGTTATAAAATAATAACCAAATCCAAATCCTTGTAGTACTTAGCCTGTGAATTAAACATCCTGTGTCAGCAAGCAGTAAGCCATCTCCAGTATAAGAATGTCTGTGTGTATATAGATCTGTTTTAAAATTAATAATAAAATTAATAAATTGATTGTTTTTAAAGCTGCATTAACATCAAAAGCTTGTGGGACTGACCTATTGTTCAGGTGCTGCTTTCACAAATGAATCTGTGAATCAAAGAAGGCTTTAGGTATTCTGATTTAAATTCCCATAAATTAAACAATACCATAATTTTGTTGGACACTTCATTCTTATGTGCAGTATAACTGATCTAATCAAAAGATGGACATAATCGCTGGGAACATTAGCCTGCATTAATAGCTCATAAGATTGGGCTGCAAACCAACTAGGCAAATTCTCCAGGTTCCCTATGTCCAGGAGCAGAAAGGAATTGAACAACTGATCTACAATGGAAGAATTTTAATTTTAATTAAAAAGAAGTCCCACAGTATTTTCAAAACAATAGCATCCACTACCACAATATACACATTTGCTTTCAAAAATTTATGTAGTATGTATAATCCATATCAGATTCCTTGCTGTCTTGAAGAGAGGGGAGGAGGGAGAGACAGAAAAAAAAATTAGAACTCAAAATCTTATTAAAAATGTATAAATTTACATGTAATTGGAAAAAATAAAATACTATTTACATAAATGTATATAGTAAAAATTTTTGGAAGAATAATTCATTTTAAATAGTATTTTATTTTTCCAAATACGTTGCAAAGATAGTTTTCAACATATCCCTCTGAAAAAACCTTATATTCCAATTTTTTCTCCCTCTTTCCTCCCCTTTCCCCTCTCCAAAACAGCAAGCAATCTAATATAGGTTAAACATTCTATGAGGTTATAGTTTTATTTTTGCCCTATATAAAAATAAGCAAAATTTCAGTAGAATCTTTATTTTGAGGAAAATGGTTCTTTAAAAATGGTTCATTTTTAAAAGCTCATTGTTATCACCATGATATTATTTTATTGCTATTATTATCAGGTACATACTAAAGTCTAGCCCTGTGATATAAAGGAAATGAGAGGAAACATCATCCTTTCTTGTAAGGGCCTTATTATAATAGGGCTAATTATTATTTTGAGTAATTGTTAGAATTTTAAACAAATACAAAATGAGAAGAAAAAAAATTGCCATGTATACAGCAGACCATAAGAGAGAATTTACATTAACATTTCAAGAAAACCTATACCATAAATACTATACATTGTTTTCAAAACTGCCCAGCTTTTCTTTGCTTCCTGCTTGGTTTTCCTTTGTTCTCTGCTGTTTACTTTTTACTTTATTTTTTCCTCCCTCCCCATCCAAGAAGGCTACAATTAAGCATGTACATATATATATATATGTATACACACATGCATATCCTTATAAAATATATATGTATACTTATATCTTCATAAAATATACATACATATATCTTTATAAATATATATACACACATCTATATACATATACATGTCTATGCATATATATACATATACATATATATGTGTGTGTGTATATATATATATGTATATATATATAAAACCATACTATTTTTATTTCCTCCTATACTTTGTTTTTCTGAAGGTGGATAGCAACTTCCTTCATAAGTCCAAGAATTTCCATATTTTTCTAAATCAACCAGCTCATCATTTCCTATACCTTAGAAATATTCCAACCCATTCACATCCTATCTTTGAGATTGTCTATGAAAGTTTCCCCCCAATTTTCTGCATTCCTTCTGTTCTTTGCTACATACATTTTATTTATACAAGAAAATTTTAATTTAAAATAATCAAAATTATTCTTTTTACACTTCAACAATGTTCATGCCTTAAAGTTTAAGGTCTGATACTGCTACATCTATTTAATCAGGGTAATTATTGATTAATTGCTATATTCCTTTGGGAGGTATGAAGCAAATCCAGAAAAGAGAAAACCAAAGACTAACCTTCTCATGTAAGGTAAGTGGTTCCACAGTCAGTGTGGAGAAGTTGGCTTTCATGATCACTGAAGACGGGGTAAGGAGGAAAAGGGTTTGACTAAAATCCCCAGCAAGTGGGCTTACTTTTTAGGTGGTTATTCATCTGGATTGACTAATGATTTTCTGCCCTTGGAACAGAAAATTATGCTGATAATCAAGAAAAAAAAAACCTATCCCCTCTGTTTTGGGACTTCTCTAAACACTTGTGGCAGCCTGCCTCTCCTCTGGGGCCTGTCTTCTTCCTGTCCTAGTCTAAAAACATCCATAGTTTTTAGATGGGAAACTTTCATGTCCTATGCCTACATAGCCAAGGTTTCTTTGGACATTCCTTAGCATTTTCCCCCAATAGCAACATCAGAGATAAGAAAGCAATCAGATGTACTGGAGCAAGAATCTGCATTCTTTCCCATGAAGTCTATCATCCAGCCTGCATCACAGCTCTCTTAGAGGAAAGCTGTTTCACACATCAACAAAAAATGGAGAGCTGGCAAAGCTGATCCTTCCAAGTATGAGGGCAGTCTCACCACAGAATCAATGCTGATCATTTCTGGGATCATCTTTTTTCTTATTGCTCTTACCTTCGTGAATCCCATTTTAGGCTTTTTTCTCTTTTATGAGTTAAAAGTGTCATAAAGCCTATTGCTTTATGTATTATTGACCAGTATGATGAAAGACATCTCTAAGTTCCCAAAGTCCTAAAGTAGACTTAGGACCGCTTTAAAACCTGCTTTACTGTCTGTGAACCTATTATGGAGAAGGTAAGCTATTACAGAAATGTGCAGGTTTATGACATTTTTATGCTTGCATGCAAAACTGAGGGGGAAGGGACATTATAGGCAGAGTAAATGGGATCAAAGGCCTAAAGG
Source organism: Myrmecobius fasciatus (assembly GCA_023553655.1). NCBI lineage: Eukaryota > Metazoa > Chordata > Mammalia > Dasyuromorphia > Myrmecobiidae > Myrmecobius > Myrmecobius fasciatus. Next base: position 126,138 of record JAJPUD010004492.1, read on the forward strand.
AAGGAGATCACAAGATGTTTTCAGGGAGCAGCAAGAACTCTGCTTTAACTGTGTTATAAAATGTCTAAAAAGAAATAGTAGTAGATAAGACTGGAAAAATAGATTGGATACAAGAGGAGGGCTTTGAATGACAGATGAGGGAACCTGTACTTTGTCAGGCAATGGAGAACCATCAAATGTTTATGACAAGAATGCTCAAATTGCTAATAATAAGAGAAATGCAAATCCAAGCAAACCTGAGGTTTTATTGTATACCCAACAGATTGGAAAGGATGACAAAAGATGTAATAGCCAATGTTGGAGGAGTCATGGAACTATGGTCACATTATTGTGGAGCTGTGGAGCTGTGAATTAGTATAACCATTCTGGTAAGTATTATAGGAGAAATCTACTAATCCCTCTCCCCATGTAGGTTAGGTTAGTTTTTCCTTAAAAGTTATTAAGAAATTCCTTGAGATTTGGTTGACTCAGGGAATTAAAGATTTAGACTATTGACATCATTTCCTCATTTTCTGAGTACATAGCAGTCATGAGGAGTAAAGGATGTCATCAGATTCTTGGCTAGTAAGGCAGGATGAGAGCTTTGTATAGTTGAATAATCTCAAGGGATGGTCAATGTCTGTATTTGTTGAATATGCTTTTCCTGATATAGCTAAGCATATCTCCTTTTGTTAACTGTTGAATTGACTTATAAACATCTTATTTTGTTACTTGAATTAAACTACCAAAGGACTGGCTTAAATCAAGCCCAACTTAGTATCTCCAGTATCTCATATAGTGATGCACATAATAAATGATTACTAATTGAACCGAAGAACCATGAGAGTGTGCTATCATTGAAATAGAGACAAAATTTTCATAGGCAGTGAATTGTCAGCAGTGATAAATGCTACAGAAAGGTCCAGGAGGATAAGGAAATAGAAATTTAGTAAGCATTCATGACTTTTGATACAATTGTCTCTATAAAGAGTCAAAAACAGATTGCAAGAAGAATTAATTGACTATAAAGGACATTTATGAAGAAAGATGCTATGCATCTAGAGAAAGAACTAAGTAGAAGTAGATATAGAATAATTGTGTGTGTGTGTGTGTGTGTGTGTGTGTGTGTCTAATGGTAACCATCTCCAGGGCAGGGTTGGGGGAGGGAAGAAAAGAGAGAATAAAGAAATTTGTATGATAACTTTATTTTATATTTAAAAGAAATTGCAAATTGTACATAATAGATTTGTAGTTTCCTGTGCAATCATCTTTTTTTAATTATACTATGTTATGGGAATGCTTGTTTTATTTAGTTAAATTTAAAAGTTTTTTTTAAAGAGGAGTTAGTAGTTATAAGGAGGAGACAATGAATGAAAAATATTTTTTTCAAGAAACTTGAAGTTACAGCAACATTTTGTGTTGACGAATGACTTAGCTCTTCTCAGCATCACAATGATACAAGATAATACTAAAAAACTTATGATAGAAAATGTTGCCTGTTATTGAAAAACTGGATGCAGATTGAAGCATACTTTTTTCACTTTATTTTTATGTTTTTTTCCCCTTTGGGTCTGTTTCTTCTTTCACAATTGTGACTAAAATAGAAATATGTTTTACATAATTGTATATATATAACCTATATCTAATTGCTTATCATTTTAGGAAGAGGGAAAGTGAGGCAAGGAGGGGAAAAACTGGAACTCAAAATCTTATAAAAATGAATGCTAAAAATTGTCCTTACATATAATTGGGAAAAATAAAACACTATCAGACAAAGAAACTTGATGAAGACAGGGCAGTTGGTTGAAGAGAACCTGAGCATATTTACAGAGAGAATATGTAACCAATAACAGAATAATTGAGAGGATAAAATCCTGGAAAAATCAGGAAGTAAGGTGGAAGGATTAGCTAAGAAAGAAAAGAGAACACTTCTCTTTTGACAAACATGTTTCTGAAACATGAAGCACTGGAATGACCAAAGATAAAAAGAAATTTGGGGTAAAAGAAAATTTGAAAGTCTCATGCCTCATGATCTTTATTTCAATAAAGTAAGAGACAGTAAAGTAAGAATAAGAAACTTCTTAAGTTAGGGAGGTTGGAAGTAGGGTTGTATGTTTAAAAGGTAGAAAAGATATGTATTGACCATGATAGCAAATTCTTGGGAGCATTTAAAGAGACTGCTAAACAACACTAAGGTTCTAAATGAGATTGAATTGCATGAATTCATGTGGAACTAGTTGGTCCAGTTTCATAACTTTCTCCAGGATTATATTTACCTGGGAATAAGAATAGAAAAAGTAAAGTGTAGAGGACCTCTTAAGAGTAGAGAATGGAAAGTTACTGAATCTTTTTTTTTCTAGAGATCTTTGAAAAAAGTAGGAGAAATATTTGTCTGTCCAGAATGACTTAAGTACATAGAATTTCCAAATTGAGGAATTAATCTACAGGTACTTGTGGACTACTTACAATGATTATGTTAGGTTTCAGGGAAATAAAACAAAACAAAACAAAGACATGAAACATTTCTGTTTACAAGAAGGAAGTAAGGAAGGAAAGAAAGAGGATCAAAACATCCCATGATTTAGATTTTCCATATGAGACAAAAATCTGATTGCAGTAACTCTTCTTATCACATTTTGCTATAGGTATTTATTCTGTGGGTATAGATGTAGGGAACTAGATCCAGCTTATCACCCTACCGTCCCTTGCAATTTTTCCTAGATTATGTTTCAACACAGCAAGGATTTAGCATCTCTGTCCTAACCCCAGCATACTCAGATTCAGAAGTGTCTTCTCACTCTCTTTAATGATGAATAAAGGTGATTAATGCCTCCAGCATAGAATCATCAATTTTCCCATTCTCTTACTTTTTCCTCTCCTTTATCAAATCTCCCATTCGCTGCCTTTCCATATATTCTTGATCATGGCACTAACATTCTTTTTTTAAATTTTAAATTTTTTTTAATTTTTAATTTTTTTTGGCACTAACATTCTTAAACCAAATAATAATTCTCTGTTTTCCAGCTCTCCTTTTATAGCCACACTCCCTCCTTCACTGTTCCAAGGCCATTATGTCATTCTTTTTTTTTACCTGAGGCAATTGGGGCTAAGTGACTTGCCCAGGGTCACACAGCTAGGAAGTGTTAAGTGTCTGAGGCCAAATTTGAAGTCAGGTCTTCCTGACTTCAGGGCTGGTGCTCTAACCACTACACCACCTAGCTGTCCCCCATTATGTCATTCTACCAGCACTAGCAGTGAGTCTTTATCCTGACACTTTTGATGAAATCATGGGCACTCTTGTTTTTTGAACTCTAGGAACTAGGCATCTCATTTTTTTTTTTTTACCTGCAGCATCCCCAGTTCCTAACTATAATAAAAATTGAGTCAATCTAGGTCAACAAAAACTTATTATGGACTTATTATATGCAAGGCACTGTGCCTGGTGCTGGAGATACTGACTGAAAAAAAATGGTGGTCACTCCTAGGTGGGGTCACAGGAAAGATGCCACAGAAAAGCTACTATTGGAACAGGGATTAGAAGGAGGAAAGCAGAAATGTACTGTGAAGTTGGGGGGAGGGCAGATATTGTTCTAAGCCATGGGCTTAGTGTGCATAAAAGCATTATAGTAGGAATTCACAAATAAATGTGGAGAATAGTGACTTAATAGAGTTTGATTGGAGTAGTATAGGCCATCTTGAAATAAGATTGAAAAGTCTGGGTGGGGCCATATTTATACATCCTAGATAGGAGCTAGAATGGGCCACAGTAAAGAGCTTGTATTTTATTCAAGAGACAATAAATACAGAAATCTTTTGAGCAATAATCAGACCTGTGCATTAGGAAGAATATTTTGGCAGTGTTATGAAAGATAACTTAAGAAAAGGGGGGACTAGAGGTAGGAAAAGACCTAGGAAATTATTGCAATGGTCCAGATAAGAATCAGCATTTCTGTATACTACCAGTAACATGAAGCAGGAAGAGACAGAAAAGAGAAGTTCTATTTAAAAGAGCTAGACAGCATAAAATACTTGGAAGTCTAAATGTCAAAGCACACACACACAAGAACATACATGAACACAATTAAAATTTTATTTGTATAATAAAAAGAGATCTCTGCAGTAGAATTGGAATAATTGGCAGGTTAGTTCAAAAAAGAACTTCAGTGTCTGATATCTAATCCTGCAAGTTGATCTTAAGACAATTCAAATGGAAGTGAATCAATTTTCTGGCATGGGGCTGGTAGACTGTCTAGGTTTCACAGGCATATAACAATGAGATCAGCACAACAGCTCAAACAAATAGATCAAACAAATTAGTTTGATAATCAGTCTAATATCTGTCCTCTCCCACACTTTCAGAGCCTTCCAAACACTGAATTAGCTCTGGCAATGCATGTGTCAATCTCATCATCAAGGTGGACATCCCTGGAAAGTATACTCCCAAGATAAATGAATTTATCTGTTACATTCAAATAAAAAGAGATCTAAACAAAAATGTTCATTGTTTGTTAGTAGCCCCAGTCTTAAGTAGATGGTAACTATAAATGATACTTTAAGTTATCTGAAACAATTGTAATATGATTTGAACATAACTGTGATTTCTACCAGTAATAAAATATCAACTCCTGCTAATATCTCTGAGGTCAATTGCCTACATTTCTAATGAAAGGAAATGTTAAACTTCAGTTACAAGTGAATGAAAAACAAAATTGTAACTTTGTTGCAATCATGTTCATGGGTCAGTGTATCCCAGATTAATAACTTCTGTATTTAGAGGTTATCCAGGGAGTTATCCAGGGTCACATAGCCAGTGTGTAGGAGAAACAGATCTTCCTGGTTCACAGGTTAGCTAGGTCTCCATGCTCCAGTGATGTCTCTATATTTGCAAATTATAAAAAAAAAATGAATCTAATCTTCCTCATAGGAAGAGGATACTAATAATTGAGAGAGACATAGGAAAGGTTTCATATAGAAAGTGGGTGAAAGAAACCAGTAATTCCAAGAAGAGGAGCTGAGGTAGGAGAGAGAAGTTTTTTGGGGGCAGCTAGGTGACGCCATAGTATATGCAATGCTGGGCCTGGAGTCAGGAAGACTCATCTTTCTGAGTTCAAATCTGGCCTCCCACACTTACTAGCTGTGTGACCTAGGGCAAATCCCTTAACCCTGTTTGCTTCAGTTTCCTCATCTGCAAAATGAGCTGGAGAAGGAAATGGCAAATCACTAATATCTTTACTGAGAAAATTTCAAATGGGATCACGAAGAGCCAGAAACAATCGAGCAATCACAACAACACAGGAGATTGGGAATCATTAAAGAGAGCCAATTATGTTCACTATAAGGTGTGTAGTAAAGTTGGAGAGAAGGCTCACACACTTAGAAAAAATTTAAAGCATTAAAAGGGGGAAGAGGGTTTTCAGTTAGGTCTCGAGCAGATCTCCACAGGTAAGATACTAAAACAAGAACACAATCATGAATGAATGAATGAATGAATGACAAACTATTTATTAATTGTTTACTATGTGCAAAGCACTGGGTACATAAATAGAAAAATAAAACAGTCTTTGAACTCAAGATAGTCCCATTCTAATAGGAGATAATAGAATCATAGCTTTATAACTAGAGGTCAAGCCCTTCATTTTACAGATGGGGAAACTGAGTACATAGTGTATCAGACAGATAGTAAAGTCTTCCTCATTCTAAGTCAAGGCCTTCTTTCTCATAACTTGCTGCCTCTCACATATAGATTTCATTTGCTAGTCAAATGGAAAGTCTCAGTGTTCCAAGTCTCAGTAGGTATGTTTGGTGAGAAAGTGGGGCCTATGGTATTCCAAAGACAAATACCATGTCACCGTCCAGTGCTATCAGGATTGTGTCTGTGGATGATTGGCTATTGGAAAACCAGACCAGAGTTGGGACTGATAGTTTGGGAAATGTCGTTCTTGAACCTGCCTGCCTATAGGTAACATTTGGTCAATTCGAGATGGCTGTATGCAGGAAAAGAACCTATAAAATTACTTCAGAAGTTCAGATAAAAATCAGCATTTCTGTATATTACCAATAAAATCCAGCAGGAAGAAACTAAGAGAAATTCCATTAAAAAAAGCTACAAACAGTACAATATATATGGATATGGTAGTGACAGCAGGAAAGGTGGCTCCCTTTTTCAAAAGGGTTGCTCCGTGCTCTGATGACTTCAGAACCCAGAAGGAGACTTCTTGGCCTTGTTAGTTTATTCCTTGGACTCTTGGGCACAGTGGTTTGAGTTCTCTCCATCAGGGTCTGAGAATTTGACCCACCTGGCACAATTGTCTCTTGTTTCTTCTTCAGGGTCCCTTGTTGCTTCAGCCAGGTTGCCTTTCCTACTCTATTGGTGCTCATTGATTGGCAGTGAATACTGCAAATTAATTCCTAAACAATTAATTTAGCCACATAAATTTGCATCAATTTTCAATCTCCCAAAATGAAAGAATCATCCATATCACAAAATGATTCAATGGCCCAGCATAGACAAAGCCCTAATTGGTGATGATCTTTCAGACAGACCTAATTTGCTGCTGCTGTCTTGTATTTCCACCGAAGAAGAATATTTTTGCCATCATTTCAAAGACTTCAGTAATTTTTTTTTTAAGAAGAGGAGCTGTGAAGTAATGGAGATAGCTGTTCATCTATAGCCCTTAAAAAAAACCCTCAGATCTACAAACAACTCAATTATAACCACATACAAACCATATGTATGCTGTAACTTGATTATATCTTACATAAGGTATTCTAATTTTTGCAAGTAAGTGCTTTGGGCATTTTGCAGCTAAATAATGCGAAGAAAAGAAATCAACTTGATATTGAAGGTTTTTGTTTTTTAATGTTTAAGTCCTTCCATTTTCAATAAAATAAAGGGAAAAAGGTCCTTAGGTTTTGTTACACAGAATTAAAGTAATCTCTCTCATTCAGAAATAATGTTCCATCAAGAAAATTGCATTTGTGCAATTTGAAAGGAAAAAATGTATCTGTGAAACTTAGAGTATGGAATGGAAGGTTTATAGAAAAAAACCTGGAAAATCATCCTAGTTTATTTGTGAAAAGGCTCTTGCCCCCATGAAATTGTGATGTGTTCTTTCCATCGTTGAATTGTTTCTCTTCATTGTTGAGTGTCACAAGGCAGAGAGGTCTAGAATTACCATGTTATGAATGTGACTGAATTGGTTTCAAATACATTTCAAAATAGGTGGTTATGAACAGAGGCTGAAAATTCTCATTTAACAATCAGTAAGACTTTAAATGACTGTCCTTTAATACACATTTAATTTAGACTCTTGGCAAGATTTTTTCATGTCTAGACAGGACTAATTGGTTACAAAAATATACACAAAAGAATCAAGCATTTGATACATTTGAATAAACATTGAAAATGTTTATTTTTTTAAAATCTTCCAAGATTTGGATTTCTGAACAAAGACCAGTTCCTCTGATATTTTCACATTAAAGTTCCACCTATTTCATTTCCTAGAGGTGAGAATCACATAAGAAGGAGGGGAAAAGGAGAGCATGAGGTCAAGGACAAAGAAAAAAGAAAGCAGAGGTATGTCCTGCAGTAGAAAGAGCATTAAATTTGGAATCAGTTGATCTGTATTGGAATCTTAGCTTTGTTACTAATTGTGTGATCTCTCTCAGAGCCTCAGTTTCTTCATCTGTCAAATTAGGGAATTGGAGTAAATGATTTGTCCCTCTTCCATTAGCACAAAAGTACAACTTAATTTATTCAATTATTCAACAACAAATAGTTGTTATTTCCAAGGACTTGTAATAGATACTTGGGATCCAAAGGGAAAACAAAGCAAAACAAAACAAAAAACCAGTCCCTGAGTAACATGTACATTGATAAGTAAATACAAACTAATATGAGGAGGAAGAAAGCTAAGTTAGGTCTTAGGCCTTGAAAAGACAAAAGGGACGACTTGTATGATTGCTTGTGATGGGTCAGCTAAGAAGTGCCCCTTAAAGAGAAGATAGATTCTAACAGAAGTAAAAGGCAGAAGGATGGGGAGGGCATGAAACAAATTTTGTTACTTCCCAATTTGGTTTGGGTCAGTTCTGATATTGAGAAAAGGAAAATGAATGAATATGTCTTTTTTTTTCCTCCCTGGATTTATTTCAATATATTGAAAATAAATTATTTAAATCAAAATTAAGTTACTTAAAGTTAAATTACATTAAATTGTCTTTAACTACTCTATCTTCCCTGAATATCAAGTAAAGGGAGTAGAATAGAGGTGAGCTTGGGAAAGGAGAAACTTTAAATTGTGGAAATAGAGTTGAAATCTAAAATCCACTTGGAGCAAGATACAGAATTGATATACTTCAGAGTCAAGGTGAGGAAAGCACTTTGCTATTAACAAAGCATGCTATTGCTATAAGCCCATCTATTATTAATATTCACAGAATGAAAAAACTCAATAAACATTCATTAAGTACAAACTGTGAAAGGGACTGTGCAACTCATTAGGTAAACTAAGAAAATATAGTATATATATATATGTATATATATATATATATATATAACTAAAAATAGTCTCTAACCTCAAGAAGTTAACTTTCTATTAGAGATTAATAAATATATACAGATTTAACTTAAGGCTTTTCAACTCTAAATCTAGAATATCATGAACCTCATTAAAATATAATATAATATTAGAGGAAAGAATTAGTGATTAGGGAAATTAGAAGAGATTTTGATGGCTAAGGATTTATTCCAAGAGACAAGAGTGAGAAGGGAACATACTGTAGGCATGAGGGATTGCTTGTACAAATACAAGGAGATGGGAGATGGACTCCCATTTCAGTGAATAGCTAATAAGGCCAATTTGACCAGAATGTAGCATATGTGAAGGGGAATAATATGAAATATATCTGCAGAGGCAGGTTGCTATTATGCTGTGAAAAACCTTAAAGGTTGGGTATTTAAAAAATAAGTTGTCATATTCTAGAGGCAATAGGGAGCCACTAACATTTTTTGATCAGGAAAGTGATTTGGTCAAATCTGTCTTTCAGGAAGATAATTTAGATTACTGCGTGGTGGATGGCTTGAAGAGGAGAGGGACTGGAAGCAGGGCGTCCAACTAAGAAATGTGATGAAACCCTGAACTAGGATAGTAGCTATTTTAGTGGCGAGAAAGAGAAAATAGAGATGTTATGGAAATAGAGTGAGCAGGACCTAACTAATTGAATATAGAGGATGAGAAAGCATTAAGGACCCAGAAGATCCTAAATTTAAATCTGAAGGAGATCTTTACTAAGTCCAAATCACCTTATTTTACAGGTTAGAAAATTAAGGTCCAAAATGAGTGACTCCTCCTGGGTCATACAAGCAGAGAAAGACACAGCTTGAATTTGAAACCAGGTCCTCTGCTATGCCTTTATTACGATACCAGTGGGAGAAATGATTATTTCTCTCATATATTAATAATCAATTATTGAATTAGGACCAGGATTTTTTTCAGAAACTTGTAGGTTGTTCAGTCCCTGAAGGACATTGTTGATGGATAAGGTTGTCCAAATTCCCAGAGTACATGTTTTTCAATCCTGGGTGGGAGACCTCACCCTACTAGAGAACTTACACAGAATATAATCTAAGATAAATTCTAGTCCACTGTGTTCTACTCAAGCTTGAGTAGGTGTAGATTTTTTATCTAGATTGCCTAAAACTGAAGGTAGTCTGGGAGTGAGATAGGGGATAAAATATGAATAATTATTTAATAAAAGAAACTGAAAAAAGTAAGTGAAAAAAAGGAGAGCCAGTAGAGAAGAGTGGCAAGGAAGCCAAGAGAGAAGAAAATACTTGGTGTCAAAAGTTTTGGAAACATCAAGTAGAATTAAACCTTCGAAAAAGACATTGTATTTATCAGTTAAGACATCATGAAGTACGAAGGACAAGCTGAACAGTACAATGATGACTGTGATCAGGGTAACAGACATTACCTAAAATCAATCAAGATATTCATAGAAATATGGAAGACAATAACATGAGTAAGGGTTCAAATTACAGGGTATTTTAAATAATTATAATTTATTCACCATTATTCAGAAACCTCCACCCCATTGAGATTTGCTCCCTTGGTCTATATCATTCTATCCACATCCTTGTTGAAGTTATCTATTGATTACTAGGATATTTGCCTTTTTTTTTCTCTCCAAGCTCACCTATCTTAACTTATGCTATCCAGTTCTTCGGGGAACTTCTAAGGTCAAATGAAACTCAATTTCAGAAAGAATGAATAAGGAACATGCTTCATTGGGATTAAAACAAATAATAAGAGAACAGAGAACTAATTCTTTTATAGATATATCTATAAAAGATTTATTATATACATATGTATATGTATATATGTATATATACCTGAGTAAGTATGATTTTCTCCTTCTACTCTCTTCCCTATATAATAGTTAGGAAAAAATTCTTCCAAGACACACTCCAGTGTTGTTACTTAACCAAAACAACTATCTGAAATACAGGAACAAGACTGTTGGTGAGACCATTTTAGAATTTCATTTCCATTCCCACCTCCTTTGGGGAAGGACTATGCTCCCCTCTCAGTTATTCATTTCCTCCCTACTTCATCCTTGTCCTAAGGAAAGGAAAGTTAGCTTCCTGCTTTCCCTCTTCATTCTGGCAGCTGTAGACTGTGGTTGCCATTTTAAAAATTCTATTTCTGTAAACAGTGTTGTTTTAAAGTACATTTCACTATGTAAGTGACAATGTATTAAAATCCAGATAGCCATTCGAGTTTGTGCCAATTCTTGCCTGAATGATAGTAGTGAGATTGGGATTTGGAGGAAAGATATTCACAAAAGGGAGCTGATTTGAATTATTGGAGTTTTATAAAAAGCAATTTGGATTTGTCTGTGCAAGCATACAGAGGGGTTGAAGGTGGGTATGTTTGGGTTAAGCTTATATTTAATTGAGTTTATAGTTTATTAGAGGGGAAAAGAGAATTGATATTCAAGGCTAGATTCCTCTTGAGACTTGAACTGGTAAGCCCTAGGTTGCAAGCAGGTAAAATATGAGTAATTCACTTTCGAGCAGCTGGAGGCCATTCTCGGCACCTGAGTTTTAAAAGAAAGCAGTTCCAAGGAGGGAGGAGAGAGCTAAAACAACGGTATGCCCTTCTTTCAAAGGGTCGGGGAACAAGGTTTACCAAAACCATCAATAATTCTGGCTAGCACAGTGGATGATTGACAACTCTGCTGTCTAGCTCTCTAACGCCACCAGCTGCTTACCTATTAGATTTTTTATTTTTTATTTTTTAAAGCTTTTTATTTTCAAAACACATGCATAGATAGTTTTCAACATCCACGCCTGCAAAACCTTTGCACATAGGATTTAAAATAACTCCTGGAAAAAGAAAATTAATTTTTTCAGCATGTCACTTTTGTTAGCTTTTTGTGAAGTTACTCCTGATTGTTTTTCAGACTTTTCTAGAAATTTTGACCTTCCAACCAGTACAGATATCTAGAATCTTAGATGAATAAGTAATGTGAAGAATTTGAGGCTAAATGAAACTTATTGTAAACTACTGACTGAAGTTGGAGCCTAAAATGTAAGCATTATTGTTACCATGACTCCATTTAAAGCCTGAGTGCATTCTAACAGGATACACAAGGATGGAGACGAAGCATCTGAAGTCTCTCAGGAGGTATTGTTACCCTGGCAATATTATCTCTCATTCCCTAATACTTGGTAAGGAAAATGCCCTTTTATAGGTCACAAAGGGTTAGCTAGGTACTACAACAGTCAATAATTGAGATTTAAGGAGATGCCCCTTATCTTTTCTAGGTGTCAATGAATATGTCTCCACTCTCCTTAGGAAGATACTTTTAAAGGACCAAAACAGAGTTCAATTCTCTGTGGATCAGCTTCCCCTAATCCACTCTCTATATCTATAGATGAGAATGACTGTTGTTATTACTTACTATTATGCTGGCTCACCATTAAGTAATTTTCAATTACTGCTGCTGCACTTAATGGACACACCACATTCTGAAACACAGTGTTCCATTACTAAAAAAAATTGCTAATGCAAGGGTGGGAATCTCACCAAGAAAAAGGCTAGAATTCACGGAACAGTGTCATCTCTAGAAAAGCCATGATGTACTTAAGAAAGGAAAGAAAGGATGCAGCTGTGGCTATGAAAAAATTCTTTTCACTCTTATTACCTTGTTAGAGTGCCCTCATGTGTCTCTGCACTGCAATGTCATGGTAGGTCAAATGATTGTCTTTGAATCTTGGGTGCTGAGCTGGCCTGAAGAGCTTAGAAGGCATCTAGCTCAGTCCTCTCATATTGTAGGTGAGGGAAACCCAGGGAAATTTCCTGATTTGCCCAAGGCTGCAAGATAGTAAATGTCCTTGAACTTCAGGTACAAAGCATTCCTATAATGTATAATGTCTATGCTTAATACTTTATGATTGCTTCAGACATTGTACATCAATCTCTGAAGAGCTTGCAAGCATCACAACTTGGCTATTTCTTTGTTTATTTTTTATTCAGTTTGTGTCAAACAGCATGGGAAATACATCTAATTTGATGAGAATTGTAAAGAAAAAAAATCTGTACAGGGGTAGGGTGGTAAATGTTCAACAACAGGTGGCACAACATGCTCTTTTTTATTATTAATACTTTTTATTTGCAAAACATATGTATGGGTAATTCCTAAACATTAACCCTTACAAAGCTTTCTGTTACAAATTTTTCCCCCCTACTCCCCACCCCTGCCCTAGATAGCAGGATATCCACTACATGATAATTATGTTAGAATACTTAAATCGAATATATGTATAGTTATTGCCACACATCATCTTTTTGTTCAGAAGAAATCGTATCTATAAGAGAGAATAATCCGATAAAGGAAATACAATGCAAGCAAACATCAATAGAGAACATGAAAATGTTATGTTGTGGTCCACATTTCACATCCCTCTCTCTGGGTGTATATGGCCTTCTTCACTGCACAATTGTAATTGGTTTGAAGCATTTCATTGTTGAAGAGAGTCATGTCCATTAGAACTGATCCTCATATAGTACTGTTGTTGCCGTGTACAACGATCTCCTGGTTCTGCTCATCTCACTCAGCATCAGTTTATGCAAGTCCCTCCAGGCCTCTCTGAAATCGTCCTGCTGTTCGTTTCTCACAGAACAATAATATTCCATACCATTCATATACCATAATTTATTCAGCCACTCTCCAATTGATGGGCATCTACTCAGTTTCCAGTTTCTAGCCACCACAAAAAGAGCTGCCACAAACATTCTTGCACATGTGGGGCCCTTTCCTTCTTTTATGATTTCTTTGGGATATAAGCCCAATAGAAACACTGCTGGGTCAAAGGGTATGCACAGTTTGATAACTTTTTGAGCATAGCTCCAAATTGCTCTCCAGAATGGTTGGATCCGTTCACAGCTCCACCAACAATGCATCAGTAGCACAACATGCTCTTAAGTTTAATTTGCATTATTAACATTTTCTCCATTCCTTTCTTAAATCTAAGTCAAGCCCTAATTTATAGCATTTGCCAATTTGAAGGTATAGATGATCACATTGAAAACTTCACAATCAATTCTCCCTTAAGTCTGTTTGAGCTGAATCGAGTATTTCCTTATGAGTACAAGTTGTTTCTCCTCTGCCTTCTCTTCCCCCACCCCAGAATATAAGCTTCCTGGATGGCCTTTATATCATTAGAACCTGATTCAATGTATTGACATAGGAAAAATTTTAAAACTACTTGATGCAGTAAACCTAATGCCTCAGTGGTTCCAGGTAACACTCTTAGATTACATGTTATGCTAGTGGAGGGAGTGTCCATACCAAGAATTTTCTCTACCCATAAAACCACAGATCCAGACAAGATGAATAATATTTTCTACTACATTAGACCTTTTCTGATGCTCCCACTTGTGACTCCTATCCCCAAATGGTACTGCATATCTTTTGTACTTATTTATACTTTGTATACATATTTCCCTCCTAGGAAACTATTTCTTAAAAACAAAGACTGTTTTGATTTTCTCTTTATATTTCTGATGACTACTACAATTAAAAAAAAAAAAAAGCCTGGGTCTGTGATTGGTATAAGAAACTCCCAGTAAGGGAATTCCTTTTATCAATGAAGATTGTCCCCCCACTCTGAAATTTATAGTTTTAGAAAATTACCTAGGCCCAGTATCACATAGCCAGTGTGTGTCAAAAGTAGGATTGTAACCCAAGTCTCCTTAATTCCAAGATCATCTTAATTATATCATCATCATCATCATCATCATCATCATCACTTTCTTCTTCTTCCTTCTTCTTCCTTATCATCATCACCATTGGGATTATGATGTTGCCACTTTTCTGACATGAATTACAAATAAACCAGGAGAAGACCAGCTTTCTATCCATCATCTATGCTACCTCTCATTTGGCACATAATAGGAACTCAAGAAATGCTTGTTATATTGAATTGAATTAAACCCAAAGTTAAGACTATGACAATTAAAAATGTTCCATTTCTTTGAGAAATCAGTCTCAAATAGGTAGTAGCAACTTAAATCTAAAGGTTTTTTTTAAAGGTATTTAAACTAAATTGCCTTTATCATCTTGCTTCATGTTTAAAACTCTTCCCATTTTGCTCTCTATCCCAAGATACCACTGTTTGACAGGAAAGAACTTTCACAGCCTCATTGCAAGAATTCAGAGCTATTTATTTCAGAAAGGCTAATTTCAAGTCGAGCTGTACTTTTATCTTTTAAAATAGATTTTTAAAGAAAGATTGCTTAATCTTAGCCTCAATTTAATTGGTTTAGCACTAGAAATTTGAGTTAAAATAAAGATATTTATAACAAAGAGAAACTATCATGATAGAAATGACTATACTCTATGCCCTTTATCCCTTTAATTGATTATTTTACATTTATTAGAGCATCATTAAGCCCTGCCCAGTATAATCACTTTAATTTTATCATTTCCCCATCCCCCATAATGTTATATAGCAGTATCATTTGAAATTGATATAAAAACCAGACAGTTACTGTGTTTGCTAAGCTTTCTCTACTTTTAGATTTCATGACATTCAACTCTGGATTCTTGAGTTCAGAGATATTTTAGATAATTGTTATTATCTCTTCTAGCTGAAGCCCTTCACAATTTGAAGCTGTGAAGTTCTAGTCAAACTTTCTTTCCCTCCCTCCTCTCTCTCTCTTCCTCTCTCTCTCCCTCCTTCCTTCTCTCTTTCTCCTTCCCTCTTCCTCCTTCCCTCTCTTCCTCTCTCTCTCTCTCTCTCTCTCTCTCTCTCTCTCTCTCTCTCTCTCTCTCTCTCTCTCTCTCTCCTCCCTCTCTTTCTCTCTCCTCCCTCTCTCTGTACACACACACACACACACACACAGAGTGATCTCCATTCTATCACATTCAAGCTCAAATTAAAATAATAAGAGATTTCATTGTGACAAAATGACAAAATAATGAAAACAATGGATATTAGCATGGTACTTTAATGTTACCTCATTGCCGGTCATAACAATCCTGGGAGATAAGTAGAACAAATATCTTTATTCTCATTTTAAAGATGAATAAACTAAGGCTTAGGGAAGTTCCATGACCCCACACAACTAGGGACCTTCTGTATAGAGGATAAACAGATTCTAATTTAGGTGGATTCCAACCCTAAAGCAGTAAGTCTATTTCCTACACCCTTCCATTAGAGTTTAGGGCAACCCAATTTATGAAAGAGAAAATCGACTAGGATTTCTTTGTCCAGACTTGCTGGAGGTAGTTAGTCACATTATCAAGTCACATTCTCAGCAACAGGAGCCGAAAACTTTTAGCACACCCCTTCAGTTAAATGCCCACCCCTTCACTGATTGCTCACCAATCAGGGTTGACTTCTAAAAGGGGCATTCCCTTTCAAAAAAAAATTATCTAAGATATTCAGTTTCTTTATGATTTTGTCTTTGTTTACTGAGAGAAACCACTGACTACTAATTTATTGATTATAAACTAATTAGATTAATTAATTTATTATTAATCACCCAGAAACTCTGTCTCTCAGGTCTTTTATTCTTCTTGCCTTTCCCTACTGTTCCACTGTCTCTTCTCCAATGTATATTTCTCTTCTATTCCAAGTTACCCAAATGAAGGCAGCCATTCTAATCCTCAAACACTGAGAACTGTAGAAAAAGGCTATTGGACTTCTGCCATTGATTTTTTTTTTTTTAAATATGTAAGACTGAGGGAATCAGACTAAAGGAGCCCTAGCAGTCCTTCTAGCTT
The DNA here is from genome assembly GCA_023553655.1 of Myrmecobius fasciatus. Classification (NCBI taxonomy): domain Eukaryota; kingdom Metazoa; phylum Chordata; class Mammalia; order Dasyuromorphia; family Myrmecobiidae; genus Myrmecobius; species Myrmecobius fasciatus. Next base: position 142,410 of record JAJPUD010004492.1, read on the forward strand.
TAAAATTCTCTCGGGCTACCTAAGAAGTTACTTTAGAATACTGGCAACAATTCACCTTTTTATAGTACTTTTTGCAAAGTGCTTCACAGATATTGTCTCATTTTCTCCTCACAACAACCATGTGAGTTGGGTGCTGAGTCTGACAATTGGAGTGAAGATCTCTCAAGACCATAGACTAAATTAAACAAAGCCTGAGGGCCTAAGTTTCGGTTTCAGGGGTGGAAGGGAAAGTAGAAAGTAATCTGATTTATAAGTTGTCAACATTCCAGTTCCTAAATAAGGAAAGTAAAGCATATATAACCAATTAGAATGTATATAAAGGAAAAGAGGGATGGGCTTGGGACTTTCTTTGTTCTGGACTGTATAAAATTCACAAGAATTTACTGGACAGTGGCTCTCCCAACTCTGGACTACTTATTTGATCCATTGTGGGACCACCCAGTACTCATGAGTTCCTGAATAAAGCCTTTATTCTATACCTTGAGATGCTCTGAAGTATTGATTATTCACATGAGGGCCTGAATATCCCACACAGGTGCTATTATTATCCAATTTTACAGTTGAGGAAACTGAGGCAAACAAAAATTAAATTACTTTCCTGAGGACCCACTAGTTTGAGGGTAGATTTGAATTTAGATCTTCCTAACTCAGCATTCTATCCACTACACTATCTAGCTGGATTTTTAGAAAGAAAAAATGAACAAATGGTACATATATTATAGAATCATAGATTCAGAGCTGAAAGAAATCTTAGAGTTCAGTTCACTTTACAGATGAGAAAACTGAGAAACAAGAGAAATAATCATTTAATGTGTCTTTTATGTGTCCGGCAATGTTAAGCCCCTGGCAAAACAGGTGTTATATCTATCTCCATTTTATGGTTTAAGAAATTGAGGCAAACAGATGTTAAATAATTTACCCAAGATCACACAGCTAGTAAGTGTTTGAGACTGAATTTGAACTCAGATCTTTCTGACTCCAGACAAGGAACTCTGTGAACTATGGCGCCACCTAGCTTATGGCCCACAGAGTTTAACTAACTATACTCAAGTAAAACTGAATTTAAATTCCAGCTCTAATATTTACTTCCTAAGTTGTACTATCTGAACTCTGAGATCCAGCTACAATTTCTAAGGCTCCTTCAGATTGGAGATATTTCAAGATAAGTTCAGTTGTAGACATGACTTGACTAGTAATGAATTCCAAAATCAAATTAAAAGATCATCTGCAAAATGAGTAAAACAGTAATACTTAATCTCCCAGGGTTGTGGTAGCAATAAAATGAGATAATATTTGTAAAATCCTTAGAAATTTTAAAGCTAGATAAATAGATTATTATTATTATTAGTATTAGTATTATTATTACTGTTGTTTAAAGGAGAGCCTCAGTTTCTTTATTTATAAAATAAGGATAATAATAGCACCCACCTGAGAGATATTATGAGAATAAAATGAGATATATGTAAATCACTTAAACTTTAAAAGCATGTTAGCAAAACTTAAATATGTCATCATTATGATAATTCTTTCTTTTCTGAATTTTTCTGCCATTTGAGAATCTACATGTCACAATTTTATCTTGTAGTATTTCCAAATTGATTCTTTGTTCATCCATATAAAAATAATTGAAATTTGACTAAGGTAAGATCAGGGAGCTTATTTTCATTGAGCTTTTCTCTAGGACATGGACTGATTTTCCTGATTTTTATCTCATGAATCATGTGAATCCATCTTGATTTCAAAAAATCAGAGATCACAGAATCATAGATTGAGAATCAAGAAGGGCCCATCGCATCCAACCTTCTCATTTTACAGAAGAGGAACCCAGAGAAGTGTTTACTCAAATTCACATAGGTAATTTCAGATTTGAAACCTGGCCCTGACTGTGAAGCGGGGTTCTGAAGAAGGGGTAGGTGGTTCTTAATTGAGATAGACTTCAGATGTTTTCTTTCTTTCTTTCTTTCTTTCTTTCTTTTTAATAACACAAAGGGCTAAGAAATTTAATATGGAATAAGAAGGATTCAGGCATTTGGGATATGACTGAAGTTTGAATAGAATAAATCCTTCTGATGGCTCTTGTCCAGAGGCTTTAACATTATCAATTATTTTCATTTGGTGTGAATGTTTACAAATGTGAGAAACTTATTTAGTTGCCACTGTTTTTTGGAAATTTCTCAGTTATACAATCTCAAGTTTTTGGATTTAGATGGAAGGAATGGGCAATCATTGAAGGGATTACTAAATTCTTTCTTGACACTGATCCCTGCAGTAATTAAATTAGTAAACTTTTCCTGAACAAAAGACTCAATATGTTTATGTAAAGTGATGCTTGGATATAATGTATTTGAGTGAACATGGGAAAGACCTGAAAGTTAATGTATATACAGATGTGAGTTAAGTGGGTGGGAGAGAGAGGTTTGGAACTGCCATTTCTAAGTGTCACATATCTTTCACCAAATTTCTAGGATATTGATTGAGGGTTGGCATCCTGTCTTTAGGAACGTATTTGGGTACAATTTTATTTCAAAATAGATGATCAGATGTTATAAAGTGTAAACTGTCTGGGATCTTGGTTTCCAAGATATTCAGTCTGCTCTGATTTGAAAATTGTTGTCATGATCAGTCAATTTGCTTTGTCTATCTGTGTTACTTTTTTTTGTTAAACCAACAAAGGTGTGGATAGGGCAGATAGATGGCACAATGGTTAGATCCCAGGTCCGGAGTCAGAAAGACCTGAGTTCAGTTTTGGCCTTGGACATTTATTCACTTAACCCTATTTGCTTCAGTTATCTCACCTATAAAATGTGCTGGAGAAGGAAACAGCAAACCATTCTATTATTTTTGCCAAGAAAACCTCAAATGAAGTGATAAAGAGTCAAACATGACTGAAGTGAGCAACAAAAAAGCATGGATAGAGATCACTACCTTGAACACCACTCCGTGAGTTGAGGTTTATTGTGGATTCCAACCCTACAATGACTTCTAAAAGAACACTACAGTCCCTTTATATTACAGTTCAGGGGCAGCAAGTCCCTGATTCCCACCTAGGTAAACATCTCCTACTTAACTGAAAATGCATAAAATAATAAACCATAGAGTTGGAAAATATAGATCATGAAGCCCAACAAGCTCATCTTACAGTTGAGAGATTCAAGGCTAGGAGATTATAAAGGATTTGTGTAAGGTTACATAGGTACCAGCTAACATAGCTGGATTCAACCATAGTACTTGGATTCTAAAGACAGCAGTCCTTCCACATAGCCCTATTCTGAGGCAGTTATTTAAATTCATTGACCTGGCACAGGACACATGAAGCTCACACATGTGAAAGGAGCACTTCATTTACAGTTACTAGGGTGAAATCCTTGGGATCAACTAGAAACTATCCTGAAGCCTCTGGTCCAATATGCTGTTTAGTAAGGAGTCCACCAAAATGTATCAGAGCAAAGATTAATTCTCATGACGCTCCCTGAGACAGCTACTGTTAAACTTGTACATATAAAATATATACTAAGTAGAACAGAAAGTATAAACAGAAAGGGCAAAGCCAAAGTGGTGTAGTAGCAGGAAAAAGCACAGTAAAGTTATCCCCTGAATTCGTCTAACCAAATAGAAATCAATGACTTCATGAGACAACAAGAAATATTAAACCAAAGTCAAAACACTGGAAAAATAGAAGATCTAAAGTATTTCATAGTAAAAAAAAATTGACTTGGAAAAAAGATCAAGAAAAAAAATGTAAGAAATGTTAAACTATCTGAATGATATTACCAAAAAAGAGTCTTTTTTAAAAATAATGTTATTTCTTCAAGCTACATATAAAGACATTGTTGATGGTGCTCTAGAGAGCAATTTGGAACAATGCCCAAAGGGCTATAAAACTCTGCATATACCCTTTGATCCAGCAGTGTCTCTACTGGGTCTGTATCCCAAAGGTATCGCAAAAGAGGGAAAAGGACCCACATGTGCAAAAATGTTTGTAGCAGCTCTTTTTGTAGTGGCAAGGAACTGGAAATTGAGCAGATGCCCATCAATTAGGGAATGGCTGAATGAAGAATATGGATTTCTCATCTCTGCAAAGTATAGGGAGATATCTTCTCATATCTTTTCTTTTGATATGCTTTATTTGTAATTCTCTAACATTTATATTTGATAATTTGGAGAGGACAGCTTTTTGCTATTTATAATGTTGTAATAATTATTATCCATATTAAGTTATGGTAAGGAATGTAATGGAATACTATTTTTCTATAAGAAATGATGAGCTTCTTCAAATGATAAGTGTCAAAGGATATGAGCAAACAATTTTCAGATGAAGAAAATGAAACTATTTCTAGTCATATGAAAAGGTGCTCCAAATCACTCCAAATCACTATTGATCAGAAAAATGCAAATAAAGACAACTCTGAGATACCACTACACACCTGTCAGATTGGCTCTCATGGTCTTAATTATATATGCTATATTCAGAAAGCTCTCAGATCTATAGACCCTGCCCTGGATTCTCTCCCAAGGTCTAGTCTTACCTTATAAACAGACTGTTGGACATTTCAAACTCGATGTCCTACAAACATCTCAAACTATAGATATCCAATTCAGAACTTATCTTCCTTGCAAACACACATCTTATAAACTTTTGTATTTCTTTTTAGGGCATCATCTTCTTTCTAGTCACTGAGGATCACAGTTTCAGAGTCATCTTTAACTCCCTACTCTCACTCACCTTACATAAGCAAACATTTGTTCAAACTCATCAATTCTACTTTCACATCTCTATCATCCATTCTTTTCTCCCTGCTCATATGACTACACCCCCATCTCAGATGCCCATTACCTCATTTACACTATTGCAATAATAATCTTTTAATTTGGTTCTTTAGCTCAAGTCATTCCTGATATGCTATCCTTCACTATCACCAAAATCATTTTTCTAAAACATAGTTATGACCATCTTCCAGTGGCTCCCATCACTTCTCAGATCAAATACAAATTCCTACTTGACATTTAAAGCCTGATTTCATCCTACTTTCCAGTCCTATTACATATTATTCCTCTTTATCATGCCCTTTTTAAGCCAAACTATGTTAGGGTCCAGGAAGTTGGGGACCCTGGTGGGAAGTTTGTCTTTGAATTGAGGATCAGAGGATGTGGTGTGTATTTCTCTTGAGGACATGAGACCCCGAGACTTGAGATTGCCAATGATGGCTCAAATAAAAAGCTCTTCAAAGTGATCTAGAAAATGGGCTTGCCTTGAGGCATGCTCTGTTATCAAGATGAGAACTCCACCTTCTTGCTGAATTCCTCCTTTCAATACAAACTTAATTGCTAAACCATGTGTGGGCTAGTGGATAAAGGGCATGACCACAGAGAGTGGGGGAAGGAAGGAGGCAAGGAGGAGGAGCTAAGCTAGGAGGCGAGGCTAAGAGTGAAGTGAACAGAATTAGAACATTGTATACAGCAAAAGCAATATTGTACAATGATCAACTGTGAATGACTTGGCTGTTCTCAGCAGTACAATGATCCAAGACAGTCCCAAAGGATTTATGATGAAAAATGCTATCCACCTCAAGACTGAAGGAGTCTGAATGCCAGATCAAAGCATCCTCTTTTCCTCCTCCCTCCCTTCCTCTTTCCCTTCCTTCCTTCTTCCCTTCCTTCCTTCTTCCCTTCTTCCTTCCCTCACTCCTTCTCTTCTCCCTCCTTCTCTCCTTTCATCCTCCCTTCCTCCCTCCTTCTTTCTCTCCCTCCTTTCTTTCCTTCCTTCCTTCCTTCCTTCTTTCTTTTTTCTGTTTCTTTTGTTCTTTCTTTTTTTCCAAACATATTTCCACATTTATCATGCTGTACAAGAAAAATCAGATCAAAAAGTATTTTCTTTCTTCCTTCCCTCCTTCCCTCCTTCCTTCCCTCCTTCCTTCCTTCCCTCCTTCCTTCCTTCCTTCTTTCCTTCCTTCCTTCCCTCCTTCCTTCCTTCCCTCCTTCCTTCCTTCCTTCCCTCCTTCC
>JAJPUD010004492.1:153409-195283 GCA_023553655.1 Myrmecobius fasciatus
CGCCCTTCCTTCCTTCCTTCCTTCCTTCCTTCCTTCCTTCCTTCCTTCCTTCCTTCCTTCCTTCCTTCCTTCCTTCCTCCTTCCTTCCTTCCTTCCTTCCTTCCTTCCTTCCTCCTTCCTTCCTTTCTTCCTTCCTTTCTTTCTTCTTCCTTCCTTTCTTCTTCCTTCCTTCATTCCTTCAAGCTGTCTCCAATATCCCTGTTTGTATGGTACCATATAATTTTCTTTCTAAAATAGATAAATAAATAGATAGATATATACATGCTTATATATTTTTAAAGAATAATTTTAAACACCTGTTTTTAAAATTTTTGAATTCAAAATTCTCTCCCTTCCTTCTCTGAAATGGTAAGCAATTTGATACAGGTTATACATGTGCAATCAGGTAAGATATTTCCATATTAGTCATTTTGTGGGAGAAAGAGAAAGAGAGAGAGAGAGAGAGAGAGAGAGAGAGAGAGAGAGAGAGAGAGAGAGAGAGAGAGAGAGAGAGTGCATTTATACCTTGGAAATCAGCAAAAACTACAAATTGGAGCTTGATTTATTGTTTGTCTTGATTTATGAAAGTGATAGAGAAAATGTTAATAATACATACAATCAACATACAAGTGTGTCCTGCATACTTTTCCCCCCAGAGAGCTAGTTGTTAAACATTTACTAGCATATTCCTGCATACAAGAATAAGGTATCATTAACCATATTATTGCTGCTGTGTTGATTATATCTTCCAATATAATACTCAACATTATACTTTGAGAGACAACATAGTATAGGAGAGAGAAAACTAGCTCTAGAGTTAGAAAAACTGCATTCAGACCCTAACTTTGTCACTTGTTACTTTTTCTTAGGCCAATCCCTTAATTATATAGGAGCACAGATGTAGAGTTGAAAGGGACTTTTTATGTAGAGTTGAAAAAAATTTTCCTGCTATAGGCCTCAGTTTCCTTATCTGTAAAATGAAGGACTTAGTCTAAATAATTTCTGAGGTCCCTTCTATCTTTAGGTCTGTGTGATTCATTAAACTTATGTTATCCTCTGAAAATTTGAGTTTGACCTTGAATTAATTTTTTTTATCATTTTGTACTTCCAATTCTCCATCTGTTTAATTTGAGTAATACTATAGAACTTGCTGTTGGTCTCGTTTTGTGCTGGTTGGGAGGGCTAATGCTTTCTTAGAAGGAGGTTGAAACATAAATATAAATACTGCCTTGTTATTGTGGTTGCCATTATGATTATGCACTTTTGAAACATTAACTTCTTTTGGCTGTGCAAACTGCTCAGTTGCTTGTAGGACTCTTGTCCTCATTTCTCTCTTCTCTGTTTCTCCCTGCTGTCAAGCTAAACAACATCTTAAGCTCCAGGGTGCTTATTTAATAAATGATGATGGGAAGCAGCTGGAGAAAGACTTTCAATTTTCCTCTTGTGAGGTGACTGTGATAGTGCACCTAACACCCCGGGGCCTGGTTCGATGAGAATGCAGGCTCCCAACTCAACCCCTGGTATTCTCACTTTATTTAATCAGTTAAAGTCTATAAACAGGAGAAGGCCCAGCTGGAATGAACTCTACTACCTTCCTGTTACATTGCCTAGTTTCCCCCTGCTTTTTCTCAGATTTCAGAAAGGAGTAATGCAAGCTGTTTCTACTCTGTGCCTCACTGATTGTTGTAAGATGATTTGAAAGAAACAGCAAGAAGAATATAAATATATAAAGAATATAAAGCCCATGTTACTTATTTTTATTGGTGGTCTCATTCAAACATTCAAATAAATCTATAATCTCATCAATTTGGGAGTTCCCCCAAAATAGTTTTACTGATAGCTTTTGTTTTTGCAAAATCTTTATTTCCAAATTAATATCTCCCCAGAGAGTTATTAATTATAATAATTAATAAAAAATAAGTGGGTGGGTGAGGGGAAACAGTTCAACAAAAACAAAGAACATATCAAATGAGTCTGAGAATATACAAATTATCCTATGCTCATAGTTCCCCTACCTTTGCAAAAAAGGTTTTCTCATATCTTCTCTGGGTCACACAATCATTAAAGTTACATAGTTGTGGGGTTTTTTTTTGGGGGGGAGACATTTTTTCCATTTGTAAGTTTTATAAATTGTCCATCAAATGTGTATTGTAATCCAGGTAATATATATTTTTCACTCATGTGGTATTTCTTGTCCATCTTATGTGTATGATCAGGCTAAGTATTTTTGAGTAATTATAGATCTCTTCCATGATGCTCTATAATATTCTATAGCTTGACTAGCCACAATATTATCTGCAAACAAGAGCATTTGAAGGACCTCATCATTCAAAGGGAATTCCTCTTCAACTTGGAACAGGATTTAGAATTGAGAAGAATGGACTGGATTTCCTACTAGAAATCACAAAACTCCTTTAATGACTCCAACATGCCCATAAAAAGATCCCTCTTTTTGATACTAACATTTTTGTAATATTGATGAAATGAAATACAATGGTCTCTGGGAAAAAAATGAATTATCACCCAAAGGGCAAGAGAGAAGCCTAGGGTGAGGCTGTAAGGGCTGCAACATATAGTCAATAAGGAAGTCTTAAAAGAGCAGGAGAAAAAGATATCTTTAAAAACTGTGTGATAAGAAAAGAAGACAGACATATTAGTATAGGTAAGAGAAAATTTATGGACAGCCAATGTGCTCCACTATTATTTTAGTGAAATAAGGAGAAAGTGGAAAAGGCCTCCAATATATTTGTTGTTTGACTTATAGGAAGATAGGGAGGAATAGCATAAGATAGTCAAGCATTAATGGGTCACAATCTACATCATTGGATTGATCATAGATCTTTTTGAATTTTTGAATATAATTTTCATGTTATTATGGGGGTAGAAGACAGGATGCATATAGTGAAAAACTTCCTGAATTGCAATTTGTTTTTATTTTTATTTATTCTATTCTGAACATTGCCATAAGCACATATAAAGGAAAAAGCTATCTGCATTCAGAGAAAAAAACCTGATAAATAGAAATATATAGAGAAGATTTTTATATGTATATATGCATCTTTGTGTCTAAGAGTAAGATGGGATGAAGGGGAAGGAAAGTTATTTGATTACCTTATTATAGAGTTTAAAAGAATAGCAAGTATAGCTTCATCTCCTCCCCTCTCCCCCCACCCCAGTTCTAATCCTGGTGTTATCTACAATTAGCTTTATGACTTTAGGCATGTTGCTCTTGTCAGAGAATGTGCACTTGTCAAATGAAGTAGTTGGACCAGATAATCTTAGGTACCTTCCCACTTCATAATGATAAGATCTTCAAGTATTTTATAATAGTGGGGGGAATTAGTTTGAAAGCAGTTTGTCTCAAAAAGACTGAAGAGGGGAAGAATTTAGTTGATTGCAAACTCAGTGAATCAACATTGCTCCTTGAAGATAGAGATTGTTTCCTTTTTTGTCTTTGTATTTCCATCACTAAGTGATCAATGCCTTGCATATAGGAGGCAATTAATCAATGTTTGTTGTTTGATATGGGATAGTCAAAAACACTAATTTAATCCTGAATTGCATCAAGAGCAACATAGCTTCTAGGAATAAGAAAGTGAAAGTCTTATATGCACATTGCATTTTTGAGATCACAATGAGAATATTCAGTTCAGTTCTAGGTATCATCTTGCAGGAAGGATATTGATAAACTGGATTGTCCCTAAAAGGGCACAACAGATATGGTGAAGGGCCTTGAATTTGTACTATATTGAACAACTTGGAATATTTGACCTGGTGAAGAGAAGACTTAAGGACACTTGAGAGTTATCTTTAAGGATTTGAAGGATTGTCTTGTGGAAGGGGAAAGAAATAACTATTTATTAACTGCCAACTATGCAGCAGACATTGGGCTAAACATTTTACAAATATTTTCTTTTTTGATCTTCACACATATTGGGAGGTCGGTGTTATTAATAATAATACCCATTTTATAATTGAGAAAATGAAGTAAACAGTAGTTAAAGCAGTTTTACCAGGGTCATGCAGCTAGTAAGTGTCTTAGGCTGCATTTGGAATCAGGTCTTCTTGACTCTAGGCCAAGCACCCAATCCACTGGGTCACCTTGCTTCTCTATTGTTCCATTTGGACCACAAGACAGAAGAGGTAGGACAGAAATATATGCAGAAGTTGCAAAAAAGCATATTTCAGCTTGAGAGAAGATATAACTTCCTGAAAATTCTAGCTATCTGAAAGTGCAATAGAGCTAACATGATCTCCCTCAGTGGAGGTCTTCAAGTAAAAGTAAGATGACTGGAGTCACACAGCCAGTATATGACAGGAGTGAAAGATAGACCCAGATCTTAACTAAGAGACCAACTTTGTCCCCACTCTACTATTTTGCTTCTCATGCATATAGTAGGCCCTTCATAATTGAATAAATGAATGAAACTGGGAGAGAAGAACTAGCTAAGCAAGGTATCCTAGTGAGAAGAGCTTAAGGGCAAAAAATTAGAGTTGTAAAGGTCCATAAATCATCTAACCCAGCACTCTCTTTTTGCAAATGAGGAAAACAGGAACCAGAGAGATCAGGTATAGCACTATAAAGGAAAAGTGTGATCACTTTTATTTACTCCTCAGACGCTAAATGGTGCCGTAGTGGATAGAGTGCCAGACCTGGAATCAAGAAGATTTGTCTTCCTGGGTTCAAATCAGATACTTCCTGATTGTGTGACTCTAGGCAACTCACTTAAGCCTGTTTGTCTCAGTTCTTCATTTGTAAAATGAGTTAGAGAAGGAAATGGCAAAAAAAAAAAAAAAATGCGATATCTTTGCTAAGAAAATTCCAAACAGGGTCACAAAAAGTCATACACTACTGAAAAAAGATTCAATAATTTCAACCTACTCTTGATTCCTTTACCAGAAAAGTTTCCCAGTGTAAATGCTCCTTCCATTATGGATGCTGTAATTCAAATAAGTTGTAATTCTCTTTATGGTTTCATTAACTCCTAGCCCCAAGATCCAACTAAAGTCAACATTTCTGGAAAAACACCTCAGCATTAGCTAATGTTTCTTTCCTCAGTTGCTTCCTCCCAATCTAAAAGTACACCCTAACTAGCAAATGGTAGTGTTTATAAAGCCAAAATTGACATTTAAAATAAAGGTAAATATACCCCTCCCTCATTCCCAGAGGGGAAGGTTTTTAAGTCCTCCTGAAGTAACCCAAGAGAAGAAAGGAGATATAGAATTACAGGATTATCACTTTGTATTCTGTAGTCCAAGGAGATTTCAGCAACGAATCTCTTGACCTCACTGCCCATTCTCCCTTATTCTACCCCATGCCCAATTGGCCATTGCATCCGTATTCCCAGAGTCCTGGTCTCTTTTTTTTAGTGGTAGTTGCTTCTGCCTAGGCTTCCCATTCAATTGCTCCTGCTCCACAGTCCTTTTGCTTGTCCCGTAAGGAGTTGGGTTCTTTTTTGAGTCTTTCTACTAGACTCAATGAACTGACTTCATTTCTAATTAAATTGCTTTGTTTCCTTTCTGATCATTCAGAGGATTAATTTGTATTTGGTATAGACACATATTTTACCTGTATAAACATCCTGTTATTGGCCCCCAAATCTGTGTATGAAAACCATATTTTTCTTGAAGACTTTTCCCATAAATTATACACGAGTTTGAAACATGAGTAGCCTCTAAGGGGGAGATTTGAAAAAGTACTGGGGGGAAAGCCTCCAAAAAACATGACATTTAAGGAAAGAGAATGAGAGAAAGAGAGAGAGAGAGAGAGAGAGAGAGAGAGAGAGAGAGAAAGAGAGAGAGAGAGAGAGAGAGAGAGAGAGAGAGAGAGAGGCATCTTCGAGTAGGAGAGTAGTATGTATATTTTACATATTTTACACACTACTTTCTAGCTGCCATTTTGAGAAAGGTTTGCTTGACTGGGTGTCATGGCCAGAAGAAGCTGTCTGGGGATTATGTTAAGAAGTCAATGTTCCCAAGATTTGTTTCTGTGGGAAGATTAAACAAGAAATGTCTTGAGAGATTGTTGCCATTACTGACCTGTAACACATATGCAATGAGTTTGTGTTGATTACTTATCTTTAATCAGGAAGAAGACTAATTCTTCAGGAAAACTTTTAGCAAGGGTAACCATATGGTACAGATGCCAATGATGAGGTCTTCAATGTTAGGTGTGGTTAGCAGAAGAATTGATAAAAATTGATCCCAATCAAGCAGACAGAAGGCTCTGACAGAGGTCAGTTTAGTTCTATGGTTCAATCAGGTCCAGTCTGAAATCCAAATTATGTCAAACTCCCAAGACTCTCCCTCTGTAGAAATCCCAGTCATGCCCCTGAGGTTAAATTTTCCCCTATAAAAACTACTTGGGGGCCATGGCTACTACCTTCCTTTTGTTCTGCCGGCCACGGCACTCTGCCTTGTAGTGAATTCCCTTTCCCTTTCCCCCATGTCACATAGTATCTCTGCTAATTCCACTATGCTTCTCAACTCCACTTCTCATTCTTACAGCTAACTGTTTTAGGGTGCTAAGTCCCTTTCAAGATTTAGCCTCACAGCTAAGGGCATGCCCCAACCTCATGGGGTGCTCCCTTTCTACTGGGAAATTGTGAGTTCCACTGAAGAACTTGTCTTTCATAGGCTCTCCCAACTCTATTTCATATTTACCATTTCTGATGTCTATTGTATCCCTTCATCCCTAAATAAATCTACCTTTTGCCAAAAAGAATGACCATTGTGAATTTTTCACATGACCGAATCCCAACTTTTGGTCCCAGCCATCATTTAATGACAAACCCCATACTATAGATTCCATCACCAAGAAGGGTCCCATTTAATTTATTGTCTTTGATCTATCTCACTGATATGTTTTTATTAAATGTACTGATAATTTCACATCCCATCTGGTTTGGGACTACAAAAAATGGATGAAAGTTTAGGCCTACTACCTTCTGACCCAAAACTTAAGCATATATAATCAATATATGGAAATCAACAAATATTTATTACATGCCACTTATGTGCCAAAAATTTTTTCCTAGGCACTGAGGAAGACACATAGCCAAGTAAGCTATAATCTCTTCTTTTGTGGAATTTCATCTAGTGAGGAAGATGGGACTTAAAGCAAAACAAAGAATATAAAACAGAACATGATTAATGTATAAGAAGTACTACCAAAAAAAAAAAAAAGTACTACCAAAGTTCTTTAAAAGAGTCAAGGAAGGCTCCACGGAGGAGATAACATTTTAGAAGGGTCTATTTCTTAATGTCTTTTTTGCCTCTAAGGTCATATGTCAACTTTTTTATTTAAAAAGGATAAAGGAAAAATCACTTCCAATCTTCCAAATATTTACACTGAAGTATTTGTGGAAGGAAAAAATGTCAGGAGAATCTTCCTCTTATGTCAGTGGTCTCCAAAGTACACATGGGAAGTGAAAGTTTTCCCAAGAAAAACATCTAGCCCTAGCTTGCTTCCATCGGCACAAAACAGACTTGTTTTTACCTTAAAGAATTGTGTTATTGCTGCTTCCCTTAAATGACCTCAAAAGTGGGAAATTTCTTGGATTCAGAAGAGGGAAGTAGTCCAAAAAGAAATATTTATTGACTTGAAAAGAAGAGAAGAGCTAACTTCAGAGATCTTGAAATACAAAATTGGTTCTAAAAGGGGAAAAAATGTCTGCCTCATTTTTTTCACAGTGACATAGATGTAAAGGGAGGCTATAATTGTGGCAGTGGCTCTGTCAAGGTGGGGTGAAGGGGAAAATGGATTTTGGGATAAGTTAATAAGATAAATTAAGATAAATGAGATAAATAAAACTCCTAGAAAAGCTGTGCCTTTGCCTATGTTCATCTTTCCTTGTTAAATGTAAGCTCTAAGTTGAATAGTATCCTTCCTAATTAAATATTTGTAGAAATAGAAAAGATCAGATATATAGGTTTCATGTATAGGTGGGTAATTTCATAAATAACAAAGGAGCTAGGAAGAATGGGGGCAAGACTATGTGGAACCAGGGGTGAGGAGAGGGAGGAAGAGACAAGAGTTGGGGGATACAGGAGGAAAACGAAATGGTTGAAAGGATTAAAGATTAACTCAGTCATGAGATGGAAGAGGATATTTTAGTTATTTAATAGATTCTGGAACAATAAGAAGAGATCAAAGAGCTCTATCCCATGTGAACAGGGTTGTAAGAAGTGACATGGAGTACAAACTTGAATTAGGAAGCAACTCTTGGAGAAATAGCTAGAAAGAATTTATTCCTTAGAGTCCAGTGATGAGGTCATAGTAGCAATTCCTAGATTGAAATACATGTGTGACAAATTCAAAGGGCTTTCTCTTGGGCAAAAGGTACATTTATTTAGGAGAAAAGCTTAGAGACAAAACAAAATATGAAATAGATTTGGGAGAGCAATAGGGTTACAAGAAAAGGAGTTTGGAAGAAGCCATTAAAGGAACATGCCATGAGATGTGAGTACACCATTGACCGGAAGGCTAAATCCAGAGGAGTTTAGCAGACTAGCTAGAGTTAGCTATAGTAAGGGAAAAGACACCATTAAAGGGAAGATGCAATGAGGAGGGACAGAGGACCTCACAGAGGGCTTAATCCTGAAAAGGATTTGGCAAAGATCTTCATCTTAAGCACATTATTAAAATAGGAGAAATAATAGGGGAACCTTGGAGGTTTCTCACGGGATGAGGGGAAATAAAGGTGGGAACAAGCATGCATATTGAAATGTTGAGACTGCCAAGAAGATACTAACAAAAGTTGTCTGAGAAAGCCTGGGATCCCATCATAAGTATCTTAAAGATGATAATCAAGGCAGTTGAGGAGTGTGATAGTTGCCTTAACCATGGTAATAAAACAGTTGGGGAAACTAAGTTCCCAAGATGAGCATTTTAGCATTTCCTTAAAAAAGAAGAGAATAAGCTGATTTCTGGACTCACATCATTCAGGATCTTTGAGCAAAAGTGTTTTTGTCAACTTGAGGGTAAATCAAGTTGCAGACAGAAAAAAATAATTAGCCTTTTGGGGTAACCAGGCAAGAGAAAGAACTGGATTATTTTATATAATTCATGAATACTTGCTTTTTTGCCTATCAGTGTGCCCTTTGTTATTTGTATAAAAGGTTGTTTTTTGTTTTGTTTTGGGGTTTTTTTACATTCTAAATGGCTGATTAAGGGTGATGTTGCATATTTCTCACATTTGAGAAGTTCATTAGGTGACAAGGGCTGACTTTTAAAGACTTGAAATCTAATGAGAGGCTGCCTTAAACTTTGAAAGGTGATGGCAGAAGTAGTGAAAAAAACAGTTGGTTTTCACCTTGGGGATGCTTGATAGGGCCTTGGTTGAATTGCAAAAAACTTAAAAACTCTGTCCAATCACATTTCCAGAGGATTGATAATAAAGTGTGTTACCTCCTAACAGAAAATTAAGACTCAAGACAAAAAAAAGTGACATAGTTTAGCCACAACCAAAGCAGAAATGTGTTTTGTTTGACAATGTGTATTTCTTACAAGGATTTTCTTTTCTTTTTCTTCTTCCATGGATGGAAAGGTGGGAGGGAAACAAAATAAAATTTTGTTCATGGAAAAATTTTTTTTTAAATTCTTGTTGATTGGTTGATTGATTCTGATAATGACCCCTGGAGAGGCACTTATTTTTGCTGTTCATTTGTGTCTGACTTTGTGAATCCATGTAGCATTTTCTTGGCAAATTCACTGGAGTTGTTTGCCATTTCCTTTTCCAGTTCATTTTACAAATGAGGAAATTGAGGAAAACAGTGTTAAATATCTTGTTCACAGTCACTCAGCTAGTAAGTGTCTGAGGTCAGATTTGAACTCAGGAAGATGAGTCTTCCTAACTCCAGACCTGGAACCCTATGTATTGTGCCACTTAGCTACCCCAGACTCACTTATAAAGGTCCAGAAATGATCCTAAAGTCTTTGTGGTGGTTTGGGTTGTTAAATACCTGTTCACCAAGTGCTGGTGGATGGGTTTCTTTTTACACTATCTGTCCTAAATTGGTCTCTCCTCTGAGACTTACAGTCTTGGAGAACTGATTAAACTTGTTCAGGGTCTTGCAGCCTGGATCTTCTTGCATCTGAGGTCATCTTTCTATCTGCTCCACCTCTCATGAAGATGGAATATTTGGTAACTGGTTACATGCTAGTTAATTTCTAGGTTTGGAATATGAGCCCTTTCCCGAGTCCTCATTTTTATGGACCATTAGACAAAATAATCCAGAGGAGAAAAAAATGTGCCACAACTGGGGAATCTAATAAGACATAAAAGAAAACAATATAGACATTGAAGTCTCATGGAGAATAAGCACATAGTTTCAGGGAGATTTACAGAGCACAGAACAATATAGGTTAAAGTCTTAATGAAATCAGAGTTCACTATTATCTAATTTCTATTGTGTTAATAACTATGGGTAAATAGGACAAAATTGTCTTTGAATACTTCAATTTCCCTTCCCTCCAGGCTCATTTTCCATTGTAGCAGAATATAATTTATAAATCTCTTACCAGAGAGTAAACTCACATTTATGATATGTGACTTTCAGTGAATACAGTGAGAAATATACCTTATAGCTTGCTCTATATAAAGAAAAAATGATTTGTCCCATAATGTAAATTAAATCCATAGACTAACTTCATAAACAGATTTGATTATATGTCCAATTCTGCCCATTATTATGCCAGGAAAATGAAATTTCCACATAAGCCATTTGTCATTTTAATGCTCAAGGTGTATGTTGTTCATATAGATTATATATACATACCTGCAGGGGTTTGTCTAGATGGAGTTGACGAGAAGACATGAATAAATGTATCTAGAGTCTCCTTCCCCAATCCTTTCCCAAGGGATGCTTTGGTTTTTGCTAGGCAAGAGATTAAGACCATGAAGCTAGTTGCTTTGCTATCCTCTGAGAGCAGGTACAGGCCTAGAATTTTATCTATCTTCCTAAATATTAATAGTTTAGAGAAAATAATTTTTATGCTTAAGCCATTCTCCTGATTGCTACCTATTAACAGGGAAAGAGTGCCTCAAGCTTTATCTGAAGACTTGACTCCTTTTCCACCAAATGCCAGCTATACAAAAAAAATCATAAATAGTGAATGGCAAATGAACCTATTTATTTCAATGATGAACAAAAATCAGGAAAGTTATGTAGATGAGACTATTCCAGACAATACACAGAGAAAGAAATGTCCCAATAGAAGCAAGTTTTCTCAGTCTAATGGAAAGTCCTTGATCTCATCTACTGAAAAATTCCTGAAGTCTCTAGTTTAGCAAATTGGGAATAGGCACATGATTAAGAAAACAACTCCTCTGCATGTCAGTTTTTTCTTAGAGTCTTTCTGTCATTCCAAGGATCTCTTCCTGAGGAGAGCCTAGAGCTATAAGTGTAGTCTCTCAAAACTGGAATCCAAAAGATCAAGAGAATCTGTCAGTTCCAATTTCTTGCCAACTCCATGCATCTTATGGGCAGAAAACATAGAGTAATCATTCTTTTTACCACTGAGGGGAATCACACAAATGCCAGGCTTGAGCCTGGAATTGAAAACGAAATTCAATTTGTCTTCTTAACAATTTTTTGTAAGATTAACTAATGGTCCCATCATGTTCTAGACTGTCATCCTAAGGTCTTTATCCTTGTTCACATTCTCATAGAAATCATTATAAAAAGTAGTAAAAAAAATGCTGAACTTCAACTCCAAGGACTTGTTTTAACATCATTTATTAATAACTAGGAGAAAGGTACAGGCAACATTCTTAGCCTCTTTTCAGATAACAAAAACTGGGATGGCAAGAAACAACTTTCAGAAAGATCTTAATTTACTAGAACCCTGAACCAAATCTAATAAGAAGAAATAAAATGAGGATGAATGTGATTCTTTTTCAGCTAAAAAATCAACTTCATGAATAAAAGATGGAGGTAGCAGGGTTAGATAATAATTTGTCTGAAAAAAAGAGTTGATGAGCTTAGTGAACTCAAACTCTTAGTGAGCTCAAACTCAATAGAAATCAACAGTGAAATTATACCCAAGAAAAGGAATCTTAGGCTTCATTTTGAGAACTATGACTTCCAAGAATAAGGAGGCGATAGTCCTGCTCTATTCTCCTGTGGTCAGGCCACCTCTAGAGTATTGCCTTCTTTTTTGGGGTATGGCCTTTGATAAATTAGAGAATGGGTAGAACATGACATGAAAGATGTCGAATGGTACCCATGGAGGGACTGATGGAAAGTGAGCGAATTTAGGCAGGGAGAAGATTAATGCAACTATGATAAGTGTCTTTAAATATTTGGAAAATTGTCATGAGGAAGGTAGATTAGACTTGTCCTACTTGGGCCTAGGGGGCACAAGAAGTAATGGATGGAAGTTGCAAAGAGGCAGATTTAGTCTTGATGTCAGGAAAAACTCTAATAATTACAGCTATGAAAAAGGGAATGAGCTCCTGCAGGAGTTAATGACTTCTCTTTATCTTCAAGCAAAAGGTGTATGATCACTAGTTGGGTATGCCTTAGAAAACATTCTTTTTCAAATGTAACTTGAATTAAATAATTTTAGTCTCTTCTAGCTCTGAAATAGTTTTATTTTCTAAATTCCACAATTTTACCACTTATTGTCTGGGCAATTAGGGGCAAATCATTCCATCTCTCTGAACTTCAGTTGCAAAATATGCAGATTGGATCAGATCCCTAAGATTCCTTTTAGCTATAATCCTATGATCCTGTATCTTTACAGGTTTGGGGTTTTTGTTTTGAGGAAAGTACTTTTCAAATTGTAAAATGTCATATAAATGTGAGATGTTAGAATTATAACTGTTATTAATGGACAGTGAAATGATCAGAAGATGAACAGCAGAAAAGAGGAGGAGAATCAAAGGCTCTGGATAATCTATAAATTGGACATCCCCTAAGTAATTCTTAGTAAACTCTTTGGCATTGGATTAAATATTGAAAAACCTGTAATTACAATTTGGAGCTATGCTCAAAAAATTATCAAACTGTGCATACCCTTTGACCCAGCAGTATTTCTATTGGGCTTATATCCCAAAGAAATCATAAAAGAAGGAAAGGGCCCCCCATGTGCAAGAATGTTTGTGGCAGCTCTTTTTGTAGTGGCTAGAAACTGGAAACTGAATGGATGCCCATCAATTGGAGAATGGCTGAATAAATTATGGTATATGAATGTTATGGAATATTATTGTTTGGTGAGAAACAACCAGCAGGACGATTTCAGAGAGGCCTGGAGAGACTTGCATGAACTGATGCTGAGTGAAACAAACGAGCAGAACCAGGAGATCATCATACACAGCAACAAGATTATATGATGATCAATTCTGATGGACATGACTCTCTTCAACAATGAAATGCTTCAAACCAGTTCTAATTGTTCAGTGAAGAAAGCCATATACACCCAGAGAGAGGGATGTGAAATGTGGACCACAACATAACATTTTCATGTTCTCTATTGATGTTTGCTTGCATTGTGTTTCTTTTCTCTGATTTTTTTCTCTTGTAGATACGATTTTTCTTGTACAACAATGATAAGTGTGGAAATATGTATACATATATTCGATTTGTCAAGTATTTTAACATAATTAATATGTAGTGGATATCCTGCCATCTAGGGCAGGGGTGGGGAGAAGGGGGGAAAAATTTGTAACAGAAAGCTTTGTAAGGGTTAATGTTGAAGAATTACCCATACATATGTTTTGCAAATAAAAAGTATTGATAAAAAAAGAAAAACCTGTAATTATTAAAAACCATTTTGTATAAAATGAAAAAAATCTTGTATGAGGGTTTGGGATGATTTCTGAAAGTAAAATTCATCTCTAGTCTTTGAGTAGACCTGTTTTAGGTTGGGTGAGCCAAATGAAGAAGACTTCCTTCAAATGGAACAATTTAGATGTATAATTTGAGGTCAGTTTCCCTTTCAATAGTAGACCTTCTTTGTAGCCAATGTGGAAAATACAGCAAAAGGCAGCATTTTTCCAATTGTTCTTTTCCTAGTTTTTTTGTTTATACTTGGAAGTGAAAGGATGACATGTTTTATGAACTACTAGTTGTTATTCTTTGCCCGAATATCATGTTGGTTTTTTTGTTAGAAAAAAAATCACCAGAATATCTGAAAGTTTTTGATGAATAGAACCCTTTATTTTTTAGGAGAAAATGGATGGAACAGTTTGGGGCTTTGGGGGCCGCCTGTTGCTATCATGTGAAAGTTTCCTACTGATTTGACTTTTTATTCTGCTGTGTGATTGGTGCCAAGATTTACATGATTGCTGTGGGGAACAACTGGATTTAGCATAAGTAAGAATAACTGCTTTTCCCCTAGGGAGAGACAAAAAGGAAAAGTGAACAAGGCACAGAGACAATATTATCAGGAGTTATATTCCTATTCAGTTCTTTTATTCAGCCTGAATCTTGGATTCTATTGCAAATAATAAAAGCAAGAAGCAAGTTGGCCTGGAGCCAAAGTCTGAGATTAGCAAAAGAACTATTTTTATTTTGGGGGGAAATTTGTTTGTGGATGGCAGGCATATATGATTAATGTGGTGCCTTGAATTTCCTTCTTTTTAAAAAAAATTAAAATTGTGCTAGTTCTTTCTTCCTGTGAAAATGAACATTAAGGAAAAAGAAAAGAAAAAAGACATAATGGTGAGAGGGCAAAACCAGTCAATGCCCTCTCTACAGCTTCCTGGTGATTCATCTGTTTGGTACATAACTGACTTTCCCAGACTAGCCTGGGTGGTTTTTGAGTAGGAGTCAGCTAATAGTTCAGCCCATTAGTTAATGAGACATTTGACAGGTGACTTTTCAGGGAAGGGAGAAATAAGGGATGGTGGAACAGTAGGAAGGAGAGGCTGTCTTGGTAATCTGGCAGCATTTTCTGATGGGGATGAGGGTCTTCAATCCCTTTCCTGTTATGTCCTCTCCCTCCTCTTTTCCCTTCCTCACTCCTCTTCTGGCTGTTTCTACTAGAGGCCTTTTATTTCCCATGCCAGGAAAATGGTTAGAATTATAGAATCACAGAATAATAGATCTGGAAAAGACTTCCAGAGACCATCTGGATCTATCCCTTCTTTTAGGCAGGTGTCTTAACCCACTAAGACAAATTGCTAACTGCATAAGCAGCTTCACTCCCCTTGTTACTATTATTTTATATAATTTTATTTAGTTTCTATTCATCCACCAGTACTCCATAATTTTTAATGATTCTGAACAGACTGAACAGAGAAAAGGTTCATTTGGGAAAAGACTTTTCCTTGAATGGTTTTCACCCTTCCTTCTTTGGCATATTGAGGGACTTCTCTTAGTATAATCAGATAATGAACTATTTTTTTTTTCTGTGTCTCATGTATCAAGACCTCTGTTACTCTTTCCAGTTTTTTCTTGGTGAGAAGTGATTCATAGTTAGGATGCTGCTGCTGGGGCAAATAAATGACCTTAAAAAATGAAAAAGTATTTATTAAGTACATGCTATGTTCAAGTATCTACTATGTGCCACCCACTATTCTAGACATACAAATTAAAAAGTGAGCTCTAGAAGCTTACATTCTAATTGAGGGAAACAACAATATAAGGGATTGGGTGCAGAGAATGACATTTTTTTTTTCCTGAAGAGTCATAAGAATGGTGAAAGGTAAACTAGGACTGTTGATTATTATGCCCTTTCTAGAAATAATATATTGATTTGATTACTATTCCTAAAGCAAAAAGTGGACTCAGTTCAGAATTTGAGTTTTCTTGTGTCACCCTAATGGGAAATTTTATGTCCATTTGAACATGTTTTTTACTGTAGATAATTGAAACATTAGAAATTTCCATTTAAGACTTTATGGGACTATTAATTGATTAGGTCAGATATGATCATCAAGCCATTATTATTCATGATGCCAAAAACCCTATAAGGTTTTATAGTTTTACATACTGGGAGATTTCATAGGAAAAGACTGGGAGAATGACTATTGGCATGAAGTGAGGTAGGATTCTCCTGATCAGTTTCTCCAAAATAACACTTCTTGAATGAAAACTACCACATCTGGCTCATGCATAGGAATTGAAATCAAAATAAGGAAAACCTTTCTTTTATGTCCCTGTTCTGTAATGGCAAATTTCTTTTTTTCATCAAAGTTTTTTATTTTCAAAATATATGCATGGATAATTTTCAACATTCACCCTTGCAGGGGCGGCTAAGTGGCACAGTGGATAGAGCACAATTCCTGAATTCAGGAGGACCTGAGTTCAAATTTGGTCTCAGACACTTAACATTTCCTAGCTGTGTGACCCTGGGCAAGTCACTTAACCCCAATTGCCTCAGCAAAAACAAACAAACAAACAAAAAACATTCATCCTTGCAAAACCTTGTGTTCCAAATTTTTCCCTCCTTTTCTTTCACCCCCTCCTCTAGTAATCTATGTTAAACATATGCAATTCATCTATACATATTTCCACAAATATCATGCTGCACAAAAAAATGAGATCAAAAAGGAAAAAAAATGAGAAAGAAAACAAAATGCAAACAAGCAACAACAAAAATGTTGAGATCCACACTCAGTTCCCACAATCCTTTCTCTGGGTTCAGATAGCTCTCTTCATTATAAGACCATTGGAACTGGCCTGAATCATCTCATTGCTGAAGAGAGCCACATCCATCAGAACTGATCATCGTATAATCCTGCTATTTCTGTGTATAATAATCTCCTGGTTCTGCTCATTTCACTCAGCATCAGTTCATGTAAGTCTCTCCAGGCCTCTCTGAAATCATCCTCCTGATCATTTCTTACAGAACAATAATATTCCATAGCACTCATATACCACAATTTATTTAGCCATTCTCCAACTGATGGGCATTCACTCAGTTTCCAGTTTCTGGCCACTACAAAAAGGGCTGTATGGCAAATTTCTGTAACATGTAGGATGACGGTTGGAAAACAATATTAGCTCTTTCTATAAGCTAATTTTAGGAGCACACTCGATTTACTATGTATATAGCAAGATGTAGTTTTACTAGCTACATATTCCCAGTTAAGTTAAAGATCCTTTAATTTCTCAATGCTATGAAGATAATCAGGTAAATAATCAAGTTTGTGAAGTTAGGATATTCTGTTAGCTAATATGAGAACTATCTGTTCTATGTTAAGGAAAGGAATAGATATCTTGTAGAAGATGTAACATACTTTTATTAAGGAGTCTGTTCATTTGAACGGAGTTAGACGTTAAATAGTTTTATTGTAAATAATATATGTATTGCTTTAAACTTTAAACTGGGATTGCTTTAAATTGTTACTAAATGTATTTATGTATCTACCCTAGAACTTTTTGTTAACTTTAGATAAATCTGGCAATTTTAGATGAATTCATTTTTGTATTGGAATACATCTTATAATGTTGGTTTCTAATTTCTGTTTGTAGATATAAAAATAGGTGGTATATAGGTACAGGTGATGAATATAGGTGATAGTAAAATTGTGAATTCCCTGGTCTAATAAAAGATTGCAAATTTGAAAAAGATATAAAGTTTGACCTAACTTTTATTATCTTACCTGCTTATTGACAAAATAAATTTGATATAGATTTTGTAGGAAACTTCTACAAGTGACCTGAGTTGGAGAAGAGCAGACTAGAGCCACGATACTGTATCATATAGTTCTAGAGGAAGGGAAGCATCTACTTTTTCCCTTTGAATCTTTTATCTGTAAGGTCTACTTATCAAAGGGGATTGACCATTTTGATTTTTGTCAATATTATCAAAGGGGATTGCCCCCTTTGATTTCAAGCATCATCCATTTTTCTTTTCACATTGTCTCTCCTCATAAGTCCCAAGAAACCTTTGATGAAGTGTTTATTTTGGTCTAAAAGAGATGGCCAAATGACCACCCTTTTTAATAACCTGTTGACTTTGTTAATAAAATTATTAAATTGCCTCCCCCAAGAAAACTATTCCTAAACTAATGAAAAGCAGGAGTCAATGGGGAATGCAAAGACAAAGAGGAAAGTGGGGCTAGGTGTGGCAACAATGCAGATTTCAGGATGTCTGGGAGTGGGTAGATGGATGTGACGTAAAGTATGTTCTGTTATCTGCTAGAGGTAGTGGGTTAGATGAGTTTTCACTCATTTACCAATCAGGACAACTCATCCAAAACTCAGTGGGTCAGCTTCTCTATGGAAGGGGGACAATGGCCTCTGGAGGTTCAGTTTAGAGGTTTCTATTCTGGGTTGGGAAGAAAGAGAATAGAAGGCAATGTGCTCTTGGGGTAGCTAGGTGTTACAGTGGATAAAGTACTGTATTTAGAATGAAAAAGACATGAGTATGAATTCTGTCTGAGACACTTACTAGTTCTGCAAGTTGGAGCAAGTCATGACTTCTTTCTGCCTTGGTTTTCTCATCTTTAAAATGAGGATAATAGTAGTACCTAACTCCCAGAGTTGTAAAGGGGATAAAATGATATAGGCAAAATACTTTGCAAATCTTAAAAAAGAACATTATATAAAAATATTGTTATTCTTATCATGTACAAGGTGACGGCTGCTTCAAGTAAAGATGGCAACTGGATGTAGAAGACCTTAGAGCCCATTCATCTCACTGATGCCCTTTAGGTTGCCTGGGCACTGAGAGGATAAGTGCCATGTCTAGGGTCATACAGCTAGGAAAGCCAAATGTAGGGCTGAACCCAAGACTTCCTAACTGGGAGAACATACTTCTTGCCCACACTACACCAAACCACAGGAGGATATTTTACATCAAATTTGTATATTTTCAGTTCTTCCTAAGAAGCAGATAAAGGGCTTCTCTTGAGACATGATGAATAGATGCTTTGAAAACAGGTTCCCAGAGCAGTCATTTCCTCTTAGAAAGGACTGAGTTTCTTTTTGAGGAGGTTTTGCTTGTAATGGGAAAGTCAGAAACTATTATATGAGGTTTCTCCTTATAACTAGGTTGCTGATCCACAGAAAGTCTATACAAATTAGTCAGACATCAAAAGAGTGAAAGGAGTAAAAATTGGGAGAATTTCCTTTCCAGGAAAAAGGTGCACTGAATAGTTCAGATCTTCAGTGTTCCCCTTTGATCTTAGTGTTAACTTCCACTTCGTGGAGTAGCCTTTCTGTTTCTGTTGTGAAATGGGAATTGATAACAATCCTTACTTCAAATCTGTCTCTTAGAAGTATTGTAAGGATTAACACTTATAAAGGAATTTTCAAATGCTCAGATAAAAGGCATTACTTAAATACATAGTGTTTTTTTTTCTCTTTTTATCCCTATATCAGGATAGATCTCTCCATGACAAGGAAGGGTATAGTTAGCAAACCCACCTACCTGGAGTCCCACAGGATCAATACCTTCAAGGTCTTAAGGATAATTCGGGTAATCTGGACAGTAGCATTTCACCTAGGATTTGGGAACTTTAAGTGGTCAAAATTACTTCCCCTTACTTTCAGAATAAAGTCACTCACTAAGAAGACTCTAGAGACATATTATAGACTTCTAAATTAGTAGAATTTATTCATGAATTAAGTGCTACCACAAGATCCCCCAACTACAAAATATTTTGCCTGTTGATCTGAAATTCTCTTCCTACTCATTGATTTATATTGAACTATTAAAGACCCTTTTCAAAATGCAAATAATCTTGTAAAGATAATTCTTTACCAACCATTAACACCCTATATCTAATTAGTTTATCAGTTTAACCAGAAAAAAAAAAAACCCTAAAGGGAATAGGAAATGGAATCATGGAATTTGTAGTATGATAGAATTGGAAAAAAACTTGAGTATTTTTAGTCCAACCATATCATCTAAGTCCCATATCCTTTCACACATGGGACTCCCTCCCTTACAAAAGTCATCTTAGGTTCAAGGTGGGCAACTATGGTTAAAACAACGAACTTGGATTCAAGAGGACTCATCTTCAAGTTAGAGACAAAATTCTGAACTCCAAAAAGGGTGCAGTGAATGAATAGATTCAGAATGAGTGAAGAAATTTAAATTTTTAGTATGCTTTTGCAGAAGCAGATATGGGAACTCTATATGAGTACACACAACGATACAGAAAAAAACAAGCTTTTTTCAGAGTTCTGGTTGGCCTGAGCACTTCAGGTTTATAGTCCTTCTCATCTGCCCCTTATATGTTGCTCCTAGACATGTTTCCCCTCCCTGGTCATACATTCCATGTTCAAAAATGGCAGCTACCTCCACCCTTAGGATGTGTTAATACGTATGAAATTCGTTAAGCAGGTGTGCAAGCAAAAAGCTTATGTACTGTCATTGACCACAGTCAGTTTTAGTCAGCTTCAGATCTGGGTCCCTTATCAGAAACTTTGTGGTTTAGCTAGCTTCTTGACTCACAAGGTGATTGGTTGGAAATATCTTAATAGGATGTTTCATTCTCCTCCTTGTCCTTCTTTGCAATGTTCATCAAAACCTAACTATCAACACTTCCTACATTCATGAGTCCAAATCTAGCCTCAGATTCTTCCTATCTGTGAGTGGGTCATTTAACCCAGTTTGCCTCAGTTTCTTCATCTGTAAAATGGGCTAGAAAAGGAAATGGCAAACCACTTCAGTATCTCTGCCAAGAAAACCTCTAAGGGGTCGCTAAAAGTCAGATAAATGACTGAACAACAATCACAAAGGTTCAAAGTATCTTCTTTATCTATACACACTCAAAAGTTATAACCCATAAGCTGTTACCAAGCCAGAAGACAGAATTAGTTCAAGGCAATTGTATTTAATGAAATAGAATAGTAAGAAAATCAGGCAATAATTACTTCTCAAAAAATTTTTTATGAGCCAGGCACTGTCTTAACCTCTTTGGGATACAAAGAAAACCAAAAGCAATCATTCTGACAAAGCTTCTATTTTAATTGGGGAAACAGTCTATCAGATAGACATAGATATAAGAAAGACACAGAATAGATGGAAGCTAGTCTGTGAAGAAAATTGGTGGAGTGTGGAGAATAGGAAAGACCCCTTTAGGAGCTGGCCTTTGAGCTGAATTTTAAAGAAAGTCAAATTCTCAGGGGCAGCTAGATGACACAGTGGATAAAGCACTGGACCTGGAGTCAGGAGGACCTGAATTCAAATCTGAACTCAGATATTTAACACTTCCTAGCTGTGTGACCCTGGGCAAGTCACTTAACCCCAATTGCCTGCCTCCCCCCTCCCCCACATACAGAGAAAGAGAATAAAAGAAAAAAGAAAGTCAAATTCTCTAAAGTGGACATTAGAAGGGAACATTCCAAACATGGAAGACCAGAATAAACATAGAAATAGGAAATGGAGGGTAACACGTAAGTAATAGCAGAGGTCAGTGTGACATTAGAAAATTCTTTCCTATAACTTTAGGTATACACTCTCCAATGTAGATATATCATAAATGAAAAAAAATATGGAACCATAAGGACAGTTCACTGATGGGTGTGGATGGGGGAGCTAAAAACAGTTACCACTTAGAGCCACCATGGATCTTTGGATGTGTCAGAAGCCAGTTTGGGATAACTTAAAGCACTGTATAATTTTTCAAACACATTTTCTTCTTCTCATCCATTTCACTGTCAAGTGATTGCCCTGCATACACAGATTGGGGAAGGAGAAAGAAGAGAGCAAGCATTAGTTAAGTGCCTACTATGTACTTGACACTAAGCACTAGATCAATATTATTGGATTAGTATACTAATTCACTTCAAGTGCACTTGATTACTTTTGATGCTCCAGAGCAAATGGTTTGTGGTCATGTTTATTGTACTAATATTTCTGGCTTGCTCCCTGATGACTGCTCTTCTTTGCCATGAATATCATTCAATCTCTCTGCTGCTCCCTGTGATGTATATTGTGTTCCTTCTTTTTCCGATCTCTCTTTTATTCTCCTGGGCTTCTCTGCCCTCTTTTGGTTGCCTCAGTACTTAAGTTTTATGGTCACTGATAGACAAATTCTTCAGGTCTTCCTGCTGGTCATTTCAGTTCCAATCTGGTGGGTTGTGGTGAATTGAAAGCTTTTTCCTGGTTAAGCCAGACTGATACCTCCTTAGCCATGATCAGAAGTTACAAGTCACCACATATAGCTAACAAAAGTCAGGAAGTGTACTCCATTGTCTCTGTGGTTGACATCATGTCAGTTTTTCTTAGACCCCCCCAATTGAAAATTTTGAAATTCCTAGGAACATCTCTGGCTTGACATGCAAATGAATTTGATCTAGAACAAGCAAAAGAGGCCAAGTTGATTATTTCTTCTCGCTTGTCTCCATTTCTACCTTTATTGAGTATATCAATCAGCAGCAAAATTCTCTAGTTTGTGTACATATATCTTGACCCAGCAATACCACTACTAGGTCTGTATCCCAAAGAGATCAAAGGAAAAAGGACCTTTCTGTACACAAATATTTATAGCAACTCTTTTGTGGGGGCAAAGAATTGGAAATTGAGGGGTTATTCATCAATTGGGAATTGGTTGAACAAGTTGTGGTATATAATTGTGATGGAAAACTTAGCAAATCATAAGAAAAAGGCAGGATGTTTTCAGAAAAACCTGAAAAGACATATGAATTGATGTAAAGTGAAAAGAGAAGAAACAGAAGAATATTGTATACCAGGACAACAATATTGTATGATGACCAGCTATGAATAATTTA
This sequence comes from Myrmecobius fasciatus, assembly GCA_023553655.1. Taxonomy (NCBI): domain Eukaryota; kingdom Metazoa; phylum Chordata; class Mammalia; order Dasyuromorphia; family Myrmecobiidae; genus Myrmecobius; species Myrmecobius fasciatus. The sequence goes on from JAJPUD010004492.1 coordinate 176,027, forward strand.
GTTATTCTTACCAATACAATGATCTAAGACAATTCCAAAGGACTTAAGATTTAAAAAAAATGCTGTCCAACTCCAGAGAAAGAATTGATGGATTTTGAATGCAAAGCAAAGCATGCTTAAAAAACAAACAAACAAACAAACAAAAACCAAAAAAAAAAAAACCTTTTCTTTAAATTTTTCTTGGGATTTCAGAGAGTCTTTCACAACATGACTAATATGGAAATATATTTTTCATGACTATACATGTATATAACCCATATTAAATTGTTTGCCTTCTCAGTAAGAAGGGAGGATAGAAAAAGAGGGAGAGAATTTGCAATGCAAAATTTAAAAAAAAGACAAATGTTTAAAAATTGTTTTTACATGTAATTGGAAAAAATAAAATATTTTTTATAAAAGGAATTTTGCAAACTTGGAAGTAATATTTTAAAAATCCTATAGGCTGATTCTGTATTTTGACCAATGAATAATTTCACACAAGAGAGAAGTTGTGTGTGTATGTTTAATCAACTTTATGACAGATAATATAAATGCAAATCTCAACCACATCTAACACTCAAACCTATGATTGTATTTTAAAATATCTTTTAACATAGCTTTAGTCAACATTTCCCTCATTTTGCATTATACAATTTAGATTTTCCATATTTCTGTATATTCTTCATTTTGGATGTTCTTTATGGCAATATAGTAAGTTATTGCACAGATCGACCACAGCCTGTTTAACCATTCCTATCCACTAGGTATGTAAACTGTTTCCATTTTTCTTTTCTTATAAAATACACTGCAATAGATACCATAGTCATTTTAATGGCCTTTCCTTTCCTTTTAAATCATATCCTTGGATTATATAAGTTTCAAATGGAAGATCCCCTATGGATGATGAAATTCTAGATATCCATTATTATACTGATTGCACAAAATACCAGAATATTACAAGGCTTTAGTAATGACAGTTGTGATTATTCTGAAGGGGCAGGACTAATAATATATAATGTAAAATCCAAATGATGAAGAATGATTATTTTTAGACTCTAACATGAAGTAAAAAAATGAACATTGTTTTAATATACCAGTAAAATATGATAATATTCATAAAGTGCCTAGCTCAGTGCTAGGTATATAGTAAGCACTTAGCAAATGCTTGCTCCCTTCCTCCTTCTCCTTCTCAATCCATGCTTGCAGAAAAATTATGGCAAATTGACAGGGAATATGAAGAAAAGAAAATATCTTTGGAAAATTGTACTGTGTTTTAAGATATCCTAAACTGGCTCTTGACACACACACACACATAATGGTGGTTCTTGTAGTGGTTATTTTAAACATCTACATTCTTGAAATAATTCTATAAGGTTGCAAATCTTGGGACATCCCACTGTGTGCAGAAATTAAGGTCACCCAAAGAATAACAGAGAGATTCAGTATAAGTGCATGTATGCTGCAGCAAATTTTCTGAGATGACTTGGGTGCAAAAAGTGTTTTAAAAATTCAGACCATGTATGATCTAATCCAAGTCAACAGTCATATATTAAATGCTTACATAAGGCACTGTGATATACACTGAGATTACAAAGATCAAACAAACAAACCAACAAACAAAACACGGTAATTTACTGAATGGAAGAAGACCACAATTTGAAGCTTTTTAGAAGTTGATGAATATGTGAGATATTGTGGAGGTAAAATTGATAAGATGCAGTAACTAATTAGATATGGGAAAGGGAAGAGTGAATGATTTAATTTGTGTGATTGAAAGTAGAATAGGGCAAGCCACTCTTCAATAGATAAGTGGTCAAGGGATATGAACAGACAATTTTCAGATGATGAAATTAAAACCATCTCTAGTCACATGAAAAGTTGCTCCAAATCACTATTGATCAGAGAAATGCAAATTAAGACAACTCTGAGATACCACTACACACCTGTCAGATTGGCTAAAATGACAGGAAAAGATAACGATGAATGTTGGAGGGGATGTGGGAAAACTGGGACACTAATACATTGTTGGTAGCATTGTGAACGGATCCAACCATTCTGGAGAGCAATTTGGAGCTATGCTCAAAAAGTTGTCAAACTGTGCATACCCTTTGACCCAGCAGTGTTTCTACTGGGCCTATATCCCAAAGAGATCTTAGAGGAGGGAAAGGGACCCACATGTGCAAGAATGTTTGTGGCAGCCCTTTTTGTAGTGGCTAGAAACTGGAAACTGAAGGGATGCCCATCAATTGGAGAGTGGCTGAATAAATTATGGTATATGAATGTTATGGAATATTATTGCTCTGTAAGAAACTACCAGCAGGACGATTTCAGAGAGGCCTGGAGAGACTTGCATGAACTGATGCTGTGTGAAACGAGCAGAACCAGGAGATCATCATGCACAGCAACAGCAGTATTACATGATGATCAATTCTGATGGACATGGCTCTCTGCAATAAAGAATTGTCTCAAACCAGTTCCAGTTGTTCACTGAAGAAAACCATATACACCCAGAAAGAGGGACATGAAATATGGACCACAACGTAACATTTTCATGATCTCTATTGACATTTGCTTGCAATGTGTTGCCTTTCTCTGATTCTTTTTTTTTCTTGTAGATAGGATTTTTCTTGCATAACTTCTCAAGCATTTCAACATTATTAACATGTAGTGGACGTCCTGCCATCTAGGGGAGGGGAGGGGACTGGGGGTAAAATTTGTATTGTAAAGCTTTTTAAAGATCAAGGTTGGGGAACTACCCATACATATGTTATACAAATAAAAAGCTTTAAAAAAAAAAGAAAGTAGAATAGGGTCAACAGTGAGAGTAGAGGTGGAGTAGATTGGAGTGGAGGTGGGTTTCTAAAAAAGCTAGTGATTACCATTTTGGACATATTAAGTTTGAGTTGGTTATGGGACATCCAGTTGGGATGTTCTTGAGTTAGTTAGTTTAAATTGGTTTATGAGAACTGATTGTTAAATCTTCAGTGTGAACATTTCCACTTTGGAAATTGGCAAATACCACAATTCAGTGCTGGATTTATATTTTGTTTATTGTATAAACTTGAAGTGATGGAGAAAATGTTAATATGAATTAAATTTAAAAGTATGTGATACAGCCCATTACTAAATAATTATCAACATACCCTTGTGTATGTAAGTAAATAGAAAATAAACACAAAGTGATTTGGTGGGGAATAAGAAAAAAAAATTGCTTGTCCATAATTATACAACTAATACACTACAGAAGAAATACAAAAGAAGGCTTGAATATAGATCTCAAACCCAACCATCCATCTACTTCCATCCATGCTGGGTATACTTTTTATTTTTCAGAGAGATTAAACATTTGCCAGCATACTGCTAATTGTATATAGAGATTGAAGAGTCATCTGGATAAATATCACAATTTAACTCCTGGGACCCGATGGGATCACTGAGAGATAATGTAAGGGTAAAAAAGAAGAGGGGTTAGATGAAAGTCCTGGGGATGATCCAGAGTTAATGAGTGGGACCTGGATGATGAGCTAGAAGAAGAGACTGACAAGAAATGGTCAGTTAGGGAGAAGATCCAGTAGAGATTGGTATAATGGAAACACAGGAAGAAAAGCTTATCCAGAAGAAGAGGGAAAACATAAAGTGGCAATGTAGTTACCAAAAACAATGATGCCTAGTTCATGAAGAACAATGATTCTCCTGAATATTAGGAGATATAGAAGAAAACTTCTAGCACATTGTATGGACCCTCAGGGGAGGACTTATGGGCAAAAATTATATAGGAAAAGATGTATGAAAGATATTCTCATACCAATCATATCACTGATTTACTAAAGAACCAAGGATCACTCCCTATAATAGGAAAATGACACGACCAATATTATGGCTCTTATTTCCTATTGCTGGTTTGATGTTTAGAAAGACTGCCCCAATATGCAGCAGCAATGAATGCATATACCTGTTTCATGTGTACCTCCCTAAAATGTATCTTAAAATAAATTTTAAATATTGTAATAAATTGATTGGTGTTATTCATATTTATTTTAATAATTTTTATTTTCATATTTATTTTAATTTGCATTGTTTGCCAAACATTTCCCCAATTGTTCATTAATAATTTGTTTCTTCTTTTGTGAATTTTCTGTTTGTATCTTTTGATCATTCATTCAATGGAGACTGGATTACCTCTATAGACTTTTCTTTATTTCCTATAAACTCTAAAAATCAAGATTTTTCCACATATGTTTTGCAATTATTTCCTCTATTTTGTTTCTTCTCTTTAATCTTAGTTACATTCTTTTGTATATTTCTGTAGTTTTACAAATTCAAGCTTGTCATTTTCTTCCCCAGGAACTTCTTTCATTGCATCAAAAAGTCAAGAAATGGCATCATTTTAAAATTTAGGAAAAGTAAGCTATTTTAATTTCTCTTGGATTTATAATGGCTTAAAAATAGTTAACCACATGAAGTAGCATAGTAGATATAGCACCAGGCCTAGATTCTGGAAGATCTGAGTTCAAATGTGACCTCAGATTTGTACTGGCCCTGTGACCCTAGTGGGTAACACTTAACGTCTGTTTGCCCCATTTTCATCATCTGTAAAAGAGTCAATGATAATGATAGAACCGCATGTGCATATAAAAAGCTGAAATGGATCAACTCTCTTTTCTGTAGGATTTCCAGTGAAGAACAGTTCTCTGGTCCTCTGGGTGGGGGAGAAGTTGGTAGTGATGGCAGGGACCACATCTCCCCATCTGGCCAAAATGTGTTCATGGCATCCTGGTTTCTTTTGCCACTGTGTATTTTTTCTTCCTTGATCTTAGTAAATGAGTATCAGAAACAAAATAAACATGCTATAATGTTACTAGTTTTGAAAAGTTGCAATAATCCATAGCAGAATCTATGGGTAGCAACAGATAAGCTCAGGCAAGAGCTAGCCTTGACAAGTAAACTGTTTGATCCCATCCAGTAGTGGATTAATTTAGCAGCCAAAAGACCCCATCCAAAAGCAAGTGAGTGATCTGTTTATTAGTTACGTCACACCCCTCAGTGAATTAAGTAGTGAGGGGGAATAATTTGTAACTACCACTTTTTAAGTCTGAGTTCACTCTCCCAAGGCACCAGCATGGTAAAAGAGAGTGTTCTCCTGGTTTGGTAGATTACATTTAGTCCTTGCTTTATCTTCCATGTATATATTCCTTTGTAAAAGCTGTTAACAAAAGACCCCCAGGCTCCAAAATGGACTCTAAATGAAGTAGGATATCACCACAGGTTACAAAAGTATTTATTGTCTGATAAGGGCTTGCAAAGGAGCAGAGAGAGAGCATTCTCAGCTGCTCAATGGGGAGTGGAAAAAGGCTGAGAGATTTATGGTTTCTAGAGGCTTTTGAGTAGGAAGATGGGCTACTAAGGGGAGGGGAACATCAATAGACACAATAAGTTAGGGAGCATGATATTTAGAAACTCCTAAGCAAAGCCTTGAGTCTGCAGCTGCTCAAGGTAGCCCTGGTTCTGTGGTTTCTGGCAACTACAGGCATCTTCAAATTTGACTGGACTTCACTGGTGTATCAAGCAGCCTTGGGCTTCAGAAGTCCTTTGGATTGGCTGGTTGTTTGTGCTACTTCAGTGTCCTGCTCCTTAGTAAAGAAGGGAGGCTGCAACATATGCATAGTCATTAGAAAGCCCATGGTTACAAAGCAAATTGATTAGCTATATGCAGTAGATATGACCTGACCTCCAATATTTATATTGGAGGCAATATATCAGATGAAGGTTTGTAAATGCTAGTGCTAAAAATACTGCTTTGTAACTGCTCAGGGTTGCCCCCAATGCAACAACATCTGACTGTATTCCAAGCACCCAACCTGCTAGTCTAAGTATGTATCAGAAGATTAGCTTCACAACCTATGTGTGATACATAGGACAATAAATAGTACATGGTAAATGGAATCAGATTATGTACCATAGCCAATGAGGAGCTCCAGAAAAGAACAAAACTAAAAAGTTAGAAGCAAGAAATTGTATGATAGGAAAAGAAAATTTGAGAGTGAGGGATATCAGGTGAATATCCACTGAAATAGGAGAAAACTAGGTAGAACTCTAGCACTTTAGGTAGATCTTCTGTAATGTGACATACAGCATGGTCAAGCATGATTGCATGTCAACCTGCATTATTGGAAGGAATTCTGGAATTAATTAAACATATTTCCATCTAAGGTTTTTTTTTGTATATGTGTTAAGTTTTGATGTGGAAAAGGGATAAGAAAAGTTGCATAGAACTTTATAGAGGCTGTATGAGGACTCTGGAAGGCAGGACAAAGTCAGGTCTCAAAGAGGTAACAGTAAACCAGGAGACAACACAGACAATGTATTCCTGAGTACCATGTCCTGAAAGAGAAAAGGATAAGAAAAAAGATAAGTAATAATAAGTAATGATAACAATAACAGCTAACATTTATATAGAGTTTACTACTTGCCAGGTTGTCCATGCTAAGTACTTTACAATTACCATCCCATTTGATATTCACAACAATCCTGGGAGGTAGGTGCTATTGTTGGTATTGTTGTTTAGTTGTTTCAGTCATGTCCAACTCTTCATGATTCCATTTGCAGTTTTCTTGGCAAAGAGACTGGAACACTTTGCCATTTCCCACTTCAACTCAATTAACAGATGAGGAAATTGAGGTAAACAGAGTTAAATGACATGCTTAGGGTCATACAGTTAGTGTCTGAGACCAGATTTGAACTCAGGAAATTGTCTTCCTAATTCCCATCCCAGTGCTCTATCCACTATACCACCTAGCTATTATTGTCCCCATTTTATATATGAAGAAACTGAGGCCAAAAAAAAAGATTAAAAAAAAGTCACAGTAAGTATACAAGGCTGCATTTGAATTCAGGTCTTACTGAATACAAATCCAGTTCGTTATCCACTGTATCATTTTGCCTTTGCCTATAGCATATTCCCATAAAAAGAAAGGCAAGCCATTCCAATGGTTCAGATCTATCCTCAGGCTGCAGCAAATTTGAAATGAAGACAAAGCTTGGGAGCAGAGAGCTTGCTGCCTACAATTAAAACTCTAAGGTGACATATGCCAGAGTTCAGAACTAGGTTCATCAGGTTATTCAAAAAGAATTCCAATGGACAAAAGAGAATCAGATCTCTGAAGTTAGCTATAGACTCGGTTTAAGAAATTATCAAAGATAATTTCTTATCAAGGAGTTGGATAATTCTCAGTAGGAAAAAGCAAGAGGCACTCATTCAGGAGTGATGGTAAACAGGAGTGGAGCAAACAAAAGATAGAGTGTCATTGAAGAAATGGGTATTGAGATGAGTGGCTATCATTTAGGAATTTTGACTTTCTCCAGTGTCTCTCAATATATCACCTAATGCTAGGAACGTGCACTGCACATGAACCTTCTGTCTTCTTGAAGCCACACAGTTTCAAGTTCTGCAGTCATAACAGCCAATGGTTCAGCTTTACTTAGGGCTGACCCCATAGGGTGACAAGAAATAGGAAGCTTGTGCTCCATGGTATTGTTGAAATTCAAAAGGAGACCCCAAAAGCTTGGGATCAGGGCAGCTAGGTGGTTCAGTGGATAGAGCACCAGCCCTGAAGTGAGGAGGACCTGAGTTCAAATCTGGTCTCAAACACTTAATACTGCCCAGATGTGTGACCTTGGGCAAGTCACTTAACCCCAATTGCCTCAGCAAAAACAAAAGGTTGGGATCACAGATCAGTGTCATAAAGTGTCTCAAAAGAATTTGAAGGTTTGAACTCATCTCCAACTCAAAGGGCAAAATTTATTGTGATTGTAACACCAGTTGAAGCAGGCTAAGTTCCAAAAGGACTTAGCAAAGAACCAGGAGAAAGAAGATAAATTTATTGGACAAAGTTAGAGAGACCAGATCTTCATGTTGCTTATTTGTTTATTTTATGACTTGCAGGTAGGTTTGAGGGTTGGTCTATTTACTATTCTTAGGAACTTGGTTATCATTGACCAGAAGATTATCTCTCTGACAGTCAGCAATGTTTGAAGACTATCCTAAAGCCAGAAGAATCACTGACAGACAGATTATTAGAACAATAATACTCTAAGGTCAGAGGACCTCAGAATCATTCCTATATTTCCCTTAGAAGCTTGTATTCCATTCAGTATGGCAACTAGTTTCTCTTCCCACCTGTATAAGAAACTTGTAATGACAAGTTACAAATTTCTTGGATTTCAATTTCCTCATTCACAAAAAAAAGAGCATAAGACTAGATAATGTCTAAGATTTCTGTACAGAGCTAACATTCTGTGACACTCTAATGACAAATTTTGGACCTTTTAATGTCTTCTGTATATTTCCTCTACTAAAATCTTATTCTGGTTCTTCCTTGTGATATGGATTTGATTCTGACTTTTTGAGGGGGATGTCAGAAGATTTGGAAAAGTTCCAGAATGTTTTATTATGGTAGAAAAGGTTTCTAAGATGGACTTAGTGACCCTCAATGTTTCTGTCCTTCTTTGACCAGCCCAGATAAATTTGGACAAGTGCATTATTAAAAGAGGATCCTCCAGTTAATGAATTTAATGAGACTATCCATTAAAACATGAAAGACAAAGGGAAGAAGGTAGTGTAAGGAGATCAATTGGAAAAGTATCCACAATGATGGATGTGTTCAATGAATTTGGCGTATCAAAAATTGTTGAACTGACAAATTAGAACACTGCGCATTAGAAAAGCTAGAAACCATTTATCTTTCGGTCCAACTCAGTGCTGAGAAATCTAGATGCAGAAAACTCTTTCCACCAATGCAGGTCAGCAACTCATCTATAATTTCTTTGACACATATTAGCATTGTGTCCACTGGCAAATCATTTAATACATCTAAGTAATTTTTAAAAATTATAAGTTGCTGATTTGTATTGTTTATAGAGGAAGGAATTTTCACATTAAGAGTTAGCATTATATGTGAAAGTATAGGTCCAGACTGAATATATGTGATAGAATAGAGATATGCATATGCATATATATGCACATATCAAGCCAATTTGACTTTACAACTCATTGATCCATCAACTCTGCCTGAAAAGAAAATTATGTATCCCTATATCTAAAGTTGAAAATATAATAAAATATAAGATTCTATTGTGCTCATAATTTAATTAAGAAAAAATGTTTACTTTGGTAGAAAAAATTCTACATTATAAGCTCTTTTACAACAAGGTGCTTTTACTACATAAATCAAAATCATTACATATTCTTTGGAAGCTAGCTATAACAACTAATATATCTCTGGGTATAAAAATCTTCTACCAATGCAGATGGACAGCTCACCTTTCATTTAATTCATTAGTAAGACTTCCTGGAATTTTGTTTTGGAATTTGTTTTATAATTCAGTAAAAAAAATGGGGTGGGAGGTAACTTAATTGGGATAGCATTGAATATAAGTGCTAAGAAATTACTGAACTTGACTATGGTCCCATAGCTACTGTGTATCATAGGTAGGGTTGAAAATCCCCCATGTGGGCAAAAAGAAATATTTAATTATGAATGTAAGCCTCATAAAGTTTTATATCATTTAGATAATATGTAACTTCATTTTAAATTTTCAAACAAATCTCATGTGCTAACGAGATGGAGGGCATGAGAGGGCAAAAGATGCTTCATAATGTTTGCCAAGATGAGGTACTGAATTCAAAAGCTTTTTCCTGTTTTTTGTGGGAAGTGAGATAGCAGACTCCTCTGGGCTAAAGTACAAATAGCATAACACAACTATCCCCATTCATGAGATCTTTGAGAGTTTAGAATCCAAATAATGGTGTCCAAATAAAATAGAAACAGATTCTTGCAGGCTAAATATTGAATTAGAAAACCATAAATTCACATTATTTTTCACACTGGGAGTTCACATCATATTTTTATTTAATTTGTTAACCATTTTCCCATTACATTTTAATCTGTTTGGGTCCACTTGGGAGTTTTTGCAGGCCACAAGTTTGACGATTCTGGCTATACCACCTCATGAATCATAAGCACTTCATACTTACAAAAGGCTTTAAAAGGAAAAATATACTATAAATAAATGAAATCAAGAATATTTAGTGCTTTAGAAACAAACATAGCCTCTCACATGCTAATGTTACAGGATTACAAAATAAAAGATGATGAGGCAATACCTTGTACAAAACCTAAGAACTGTTTATTTTTATTTTAATTCATAAATGTCTCTTTGGCCAAATTTCACAACCTCCTGGAACAAGTTACTAGCTTTACAACAGCATGGTACTCTTAGGATGGCTGAATAAAAGCAGCCAGTCATGCAGGGATTAACACAATGAGATGGAAGAGCATTTCTAGTTTGTTCATTTTCCTAATCCATTATTACATTTGGGGGTCTTATCTGCAAAACCCTCAGCTTTGGCTGCCTTCTCTTATTCATAATTGGGAAGAAAACAGCCCAGCTGCCATCCAGAAACTAAAGACAGCCTGCTGGAAGCAATGAAAAGCACAGGTACAAAACAGGCCAAGGGAACAGGTTTGAGTAAGTACATTATTTGAAACTGGCATCATAAATAGTGTTCAGTAAAGGGCTAATGTCCAGCACTAAGATGCAGGGTAAAGCAAAATATCCTAAAAAGACTTAATGAAAGAGTAAAAACACTTTTGATTTCAGGCATAGCTTCTAATCCAGTTTCTGCTACTAAAAATAATCAATCAACAAACATTCATTAAGCACCTACTGTGTGTGTGCCAGGAGTGGAAATACAAATACAAATAATACCTATTCTGAAAGCACTTACATATATAGAATTAATAGAACATCTTATATATCATCTACAAAGAATTTTCCTTACCCTGTGAAGTAAATAGAACAAATATTAATACTAGCTCATTTTACATATGAGGATCAGCTAGTCAGCTAGAACTTATAAAGGACTATATGCTAGATGTTATGTTAAGCATTGGAAATACCAAAAAAGGCAAAAGATATATCCTACTCTTGCTGTCAAAGGTGTCAGAAAAGTGAAATGTTTTACTTAATCTCAAACATGGTAGAACCATGATTTGAAAATTGTTTTTTTTAACCTTTAGTCTTTTATTATTTATTATGCTAAATCCATTATACTAATTATCTGTGTGACTTCTCTGTCTTCTTTTGTACAATGAGAGAAGTGAGTAGACTATATAATCTTTTCTTTTCTTTTTTTGACAAGGCAATTGGGGTTAGGTGGCTTGGCCAGGATCACACAGCTAGTGTTAAATGTTGGAGACCACTTGAATTGAGGTCCTCCTGACTTCAGAGCCAATGTTCTATCCACTACATTGTCTAGCTGCCCCTAGACTATTTAATATTTAAAGTCTCATTTAGCTCTGGGAGTTTTAGAGCTCTATGATTCTCTTCTAGTTGAGCTGAGAAACTTCATATTTCAGGATGGCAAAGTGGGATGGGGTTGAAGAGAGAGTTGAAATGGAAATGAGCATTAGACAATCCTCAGACTAATGTAGACATTAAAAGATGGTTGACCATAGAATCACACAGAAGCTTGAAGAGACCTTTGGATCTATACCAGAGTGCACCCTAGGGCTTTGACATTTGAAATGACCCTATGGATCTCTTAAAACCAGGAATGTGAAAAGAATCATAATTAATATCATTTAGAAATGAAAAATAACCCTTGATTTATCAGGAACTTTGTTCACCAGCTGTCCAGCTGCTTGGTCCAATGGCAGCTATGGTATTGCTCGCCACCTTGTGGCCCATCGCACAAATGCTCAGTAAAATCTGGTAACATCCGCAGTGAAGAAAAAGATGATTCTCAGCAGCCACTTTGACGGCTGAATCGCAGCCTGACTCACAGGTTACCTGGAGGGGGAAGGGGGGGAAAGGATGTACTTCATTGGGGTTTGTTTCTTTAATTAATCCACAACAGAATTGTTCTTGATAGACAGCCCAAGATTATGGCTAATAAAAGGCTCCAGGAATATAGACTCAGTAATTTTATTGGCTTGAGAACAAAGGAAAAAAAAGTAGGTAAATAGTACCTGGATTCTCCAGTAATTACTCCATCTTATAAATTACTATTTTCTCTTATTCCAGTCTGCAGTCTGTCATTCTAGCAAGTATGATATATTAATTTCTAGCCAAAAAATATCTAGAGGAATATAAAAAAGCTGACTAGGTATTGTGCAGATTTTTATTCAATCATTCATTCAACAAGCATTTATTAATCACCTATTCAGTACCAGACACTGTACTAAGTAGAGTATATACAAGACTAAAAAAAACTTAGATAAAATAATCCTTGATCTTGAAATGCTTGCATTCTATTAAAAGAAAAAAATACAGAAAATTATATACAAATCTTTCACATATCTTCATACCCAGTGTAAAATTAGCATCAGCATTTAATAAAAATAATATTTAGTTTCAATATTTCTTTTTCTCCATGTAGACCTAAACAACAGTAATTTATGAAATAGAATGTAGCATGTTCATAGAAAATTCATATTCAGTACTCTCCTAGAATCTATACTATAAACATTTCTACTTTTTCTTCTAGAAAATATTCTCATTTGTAATGTTAAGGGGTCTTCCTTGGGCCAAAGACCCCAAGCTATAGTGTAGAGTATAGTATTAAGTATGAGAGCTATCATAACATAATGAATTCTGTTTTAGCAAAATATCTTACCAAGAACTTCACTGATGAATCCTGGAAGGATTTTATTTTACATTCTTGCAAGAATTGGTGTCTAGGCTAATAGACATGTTTTTGAAACCAAAAAAGCACTCTTTTCTTCCTATTCTGAAGAGCAAGTCCCTCCCCTGATTCCCCATTAATTGGGCATTACAGAAGTAAGTGAGTGTGAATCCCCATCTCTCATTATATTTCACAGGTTTCTCCCATTCTAATTCTCCATCCTTGAATACATTCTTTTATTATAGTCCAATAAAACCCAGGGAATACATATAGTAAAAAAAACAAACAAACAAAAAACAACAACAACAACAAAAAACAGTTTCTGCCCTCAAGGAGCTTACATTCTTATGGGGGAAGAATACACAAGAAAGAACCAGACAGGGGGAAACAGGCAAAGTCCAGATGATTCCTTTTCAAGGCCAGAACCTCCAACCTTTATTACATTTCTTGTTCTGGGTCCCAGACATTTCTTTGGTTTCAATTTTCTAATTTAAATTTCATTTCTCTGTATTAGTTCAATTTTCATAACTCTGTGGAAACTAAGTCCCCATCCAATTCTCACATCCTTAAATTTGAGAAGTAAACCTTAGCTGTCATTCCTTAGGGAATAGGAAGTAAGACGGAAGATTTAGATGGTCTTTTAAAGACCTTTTTAATTCTAATATTTTATGCCTTTTCTCTTTCTTTTTTTAAAAAAAAATATTTCTTTGGACTACATAGTCCAAATCTAACTACAAAATAAGCAAGAAGGAAGTTAAGGAAGATAATAGAACAATTTTACAGGAGTTAGATATAATAGACCTCTGGATAAAATTAAATGGGGGTAGAAAGGACTATGCTTTTTCTTGGTGGCATATGGCACCTGCACAAAAACTGACCATGGATTAAGACATAAGAACCTCACAATCAAATGCATAAAGTTTTAAAATATTTATGTGGGTTAGACAGTGTTGTGTCTAGACTAGCTCTCTGGAGGCCCTTGGTACCAGCCTGAGTCCTTAGTCTCAGTGGAGAAGTGATGAGGCCAGGCTCATGTGGATGGTCAAACATGGAGTCCATTTATTCCAAATTCTCTCAGCCTTATATACCCTAATACCCTTATATAACTAAAGCATATGCTAACTATATACTGCACATACAGGACCACATAAACAACTTGCTATTGTATGTAGATGACTCTTTGCCACTTGGTATCACTCTGCTTTAATTACAACACAGGTTATCACTGCCCCCTGACTTCTCAGGAAGACCGAGAGCCCTTACGGGAGATGGGGAACCAAACCAGACACTGTCAGCAGGTTCCCTTTCGGCTGAAGGGTCTTATACCTTACCCAGAGTTCCCCCATTATCTGTGGCCCTCTACAAGACAGTACAGATATCCTTGGCTTAGAATGAGGAAAGTGGGCTGATTGTCTTTGGTAAAGTACAATGATTCTTTACTTGCCCCAAGATTTCCAAGAAAGCAAAACACTCATCTTTTTAGTATTAACTTTTTACCTGTACTATATGGCTGTGAGCCATAGAATATTACTACCTCTGAAAAATTAAAAAAAATAATATACACAAAGAAATAGGAAAGTTCATGATGAGGGTATGCCATCTACCATACAGAATCAATAAGGAATTCTAGAGAAGAACTATAGTAGAAAGTATCAAGGAACTGTATGATAAAAAGAAAAGATGGCTTAGTCATAGGATAGAAGTGAGGGGAACAGCCAAATGCTTCATCGGTAGCCCTGAAATTTCAGAAGAAAGCTAGGAAGGCCACCAACATATTGAGTGGGCATCCTGTAAACTTATAGGAATATTGAGGAATAAACAGTATTAGGGTCCCCAGGGTGATGTCACAGGTAGGTGAAAGAATTCACAAACTCAGTTTGTCCCCAAATTATTATGCTGCTGACAGTGAGCTAAATTCCTTTGGAATTTATCAAAGAACTAGAAACAAGAAAATAATTTTATAGGAAAGAGAAACACAGATCAGGTTCAAGTCATTGATAGGCTAATTTTATGACTTAGAGGTAAAATTGAGGAATGTTAGGAGTGAGGTTGTACCCATCATTGAATTCTATGGCTTCTAGAAGAGTATTGAATAAAGGTGGAGCAGCTCCCATCACTGAATTCTATGGCTTACTGACCAACAGATTGTTCCCTGACAGCCATCATTGTTTGTAGTACTCCCAAGGCGAGAGAGACTTAGGATTTCTCAGAAATTGCTACATTCTCCCTAAGAGCTACACCTCATCAGGAAGACATAAGTAAGAATCACATAGGATGGTCAAGCATGAATAAGTTGCTATGTGAATCTTTGGAGGAAACATTTCTATTGATGAGAACTTCAGATCCATTTGATGTGAATTCTGAAACCAGAATATTCTTTCCCTTGTCAGGAAATGCCAAAATGCTCAATCTGGGAACTAGATTTTCCAGACTGTTTTATTACCATAGTTCAAGCAATCATAATGTACCCAGAATGCCTTGACTATCATCTTTAAGATAACTTTAAGGTACCCATATGGGAACTTCCCAAATTGTTCTGTTAAACTTTGATAGGAACCAAGGTTTCCCAGAATATCTTTAAGACAGTCTCAATATTTCAATACACATACTTTATTTTCCCAACTCTTCCCTGGTACTCCTTCCCTTTCATGATGAAGATTTTTACTGAATCCTTTTAAGAACTAAACTCACAGTGAGGCAGTTCCCATCTGATAGCATTTTCTCCATAATGGCACTTTCCTCCTGGTTAATTATGAATCCATTAGGGAACTCATTTTTCCCTTTCTTAATTCACATAATAAATAGCATAACTTTGTAATCTGTGATGGATATCTTGTCAAAGTTGTTCCATGTTGTGAACTGAATCTCTATTATAACATTATAATGTATTCATATAATATTCTTTTTCTAATTGATTGCTCTCCAGAAATTGTTTCTATTTACCACTCCTGGTGCCTATTTTACCTCATCATATTAGAGTAATAGAAAGAACTCAGGATTCTGAGATAGAGGACCTAGGTTCAAATCATTCTGTTACTTAATGCTTCTATGATCTTAAATAAGTCACTGAGGAAACAGTGGGCCTGGGTTCAAATCTTGCCCCCGATGATTACTATCTGTATGATCTTGGACAAACATATAACTTCCCTAGACTTCATTTTTTTACTTGAAAAAATACATTAAGAATTAGACATTCAAGTTAGTCTAAATCTAATCAAACTCTTGAAGACATAAACTCAAAGTCCTTCACTATCCTAATTCATACTTAACATGTTAATTGCTTAGAGTTATTTCCATTTTGACAGGGGATTTTTGGAGTCAACAATATTTTATTAAGTATCTATAATTTGCTAGTACTGTGCTAAATGCTAGAAATAACCAAGAAAGGCAAAAAAATATTCCCTGACCTCAAGGAGCTCTCAATCTAATGGGAGAAGACAGGCAAACAACTACATTCAAAAAAGATGTAAACATGATAAATTAGAAATAATTTCCAAGGTGTTTGAGACAGGGAAGAATGAAGAATTCACAGAGGGGAACAATCAGTGTGTGTGTGTATATATTCTTTAAATATCAGATAGAGTTAAAGAAGCCTTGTAGGCCTCAGTTTGTCCTCTCAGAGGTCACATGGCAGAAGACAATGACATATCATTTAGGTCATAATCATCCAAAAAAGGAAATGAAATTGTTGCAGTCAATAAAAGGGGTAAAGGGAGGGGTTAATGATTTTTGAAGGTTGGGAGGGAATAAAACTGGGCTCCTGTTTTGGAGCAGTGGCTCTCCTCCCTTTGAGTACTTCCCTTTTGCCTGGGGGCTGTTGGACCACCTGAATTTCATGAAATTCTAATTAAATATTTTTCTGCTTTTCATTTTGAGAGACCTCTAAATAGTCATTTTGGGTGAGGGTCTGCACGTCCCACCCTAAGGTAAGGCATTAACATTAAGAGGGATTGGGAAAGACTTTTTTAAGGTTGGTAAAATTTTAGTTGAAACTTGAAAGAAGCTAGAGAAACCAGGAGGTGGAGACAGAGACATAATTCCAAGAGTGAGTAGGCAGAAAGAATGCATGGGATCCGAAGCGGAAATGTCTTGAGCAAGGAAGGGAGTGTCCCTGGATGGTGGCTAATAGGAAGGAAAATAAAGTATAAGCAGACTGTTGGGTAGAAAGGAGGCAGTTTGCTACAGTAAAAAAGAGGCTGAATTTGGTGTCCAGAATCAATGTTCCAATCTCACCCTGCCACCTTGACCCTGGATAAATCATTTAAACTCTTTGGCCTCAGATTTCCCATATATAAAATAAGGTCCCTTCATGCTTTTTCTATATAATCCTAAATGTTTCGAAATGAAGGGGTAAATCTCCAATGGTAAAGGGAGACATTTGGGAGAACACAAGTTTTAAGGGGGAATGCCTCAAACATGAAATTAGCATGCATATAACCTATTTCCTCTACTTATGAACAGGAAAGGCCTATTTGTCTCTAAGACAATAAGATAGTGGATCCATAGCTTCTTCTCCCATTCTTTAAGCCAAAATCATGAACTATATAACTAATCAGAAATGCACATTTTCTTCATTTATGTATTTGTGTTCCCAGCACAGAGAAGCACCTAGGTGAGGCAATGGGTAGAATACTGGACTTGGAATTAGGAAGATTTATCTTCATGAGTTCAAATCCAAGTCACTTGATCCTGTTTTACTCATCTATAAAATGAGGCTGGAAAAAGGAAATCACAAACCATTCCAATATCTTTGCCAAGAAAATTTCAATTGGGGTCACAAAGAGTCAGACACAAATGAACAACAAACAATAATTTATATAGCACTTTAAGGTTTACAAAGTACTTTCTATATGCCATTTGATCTTCACAGAAACTGTGAGAGGTGCTATTGAAGTGGTAAAATAGGTATGGTAATAAGAAATAGATGCAAGAGAGCAATAGAATGTTAAGGAATATTTCATAAAAATAGCATAATAGTGATTCAATTACAATTCAATTGACCTGAAGAAATGAAGCCAGATATCCATCACAGGTTACAATTTGCTATTTTATTCCCAGGCTTAAGCAGATATAACACAGAAAGCAGTTGTACTGATTGAGTGGTTCGCATTTCACAGAAAATGACTTCTAAAGTCTCAGGAGAGTAGAGGCAAGATCTATGAAGTAAGGGAAGGAACCAGGAAAGAGTTTGGGGAGACAAAGGTGGAATCTAGGAGGAGCCAAGTGGAATCCACCCAGTTTGCCAGGTTCTAGAATTGTCTAATCAAGATTTCAAAGGTTGTTTTGACTGTCTTTAAAAGGTCTAACTAGACAGTCTCAGAGTTTGGAGTTCTGGGCAATGGAAAACCAAATGGCTTGATTAAAGAATTTTAGCCTCACACATTAAGAATTTTATCTCTCATTATTTTATACAAACAGGACAGTCTGGGAATAATCAAATTCCTAGGATAGGGTTGTGTGGGACAGTATCTACCACAAAAACAATCAGAGATTCTCAGAGCAAGAAAAAGCCAAAAGGGGTTTATTATGATCTCAAGAGAAAGGGCATCTCCTATCTGACAAGGTGTTTGTTGGTAAAAAGAGTGCAAAGGAAGATGGCGGAGTGAAAAGGTGACTTTCTGCCTCTCCTCCGATCTTCTCTCAAATCAACAATAAAATAAGCCTCCGAACTGATCTTCAAGTCAACGAACTCAGAAATATTTGGGCACAGCTCTCTGGATAACTTCATATCAGGTTAGTCGGACTCAGACAGAGAGATAAATAGACAACAACTGCGCAGGCCGGAAGTGAGGGTGGGACTCAGCTCAGCTCATTGTGGAAGAAATTCCAAACTCCAAACTCCAAATTCCAAACACCTGGAGTTTATCTGAGGCACTCGGGACACTCTGCCCTGATTGGGGGCAGGTGTTCTGGCAGACTTGCCTTGTTTAAGGAGTAATTCTGACTTAGTCCTAGCCCCCACCGGCCCAGCACCTTAAGTCAACTCGCCGAAGTGCCCCAGGGCAAAGCTTTTTGCAGCCGCCGCTTTTTTTTTTCCCTACCTTAAAGAGATATCCACACTGTCTAAAAAAAAAAAAAAATATGATGAAGAAGCAAAAGAGAGCTCTCACCATAGACAGCTTTTATCAAGGCAAAGAAACGACCCCAGAGCCAGAGGTTCCTTTAGACAAAAATCCAGAGAACATCAGCCAGGACCATCACTGGTCCCCTTTTCAAAAGGCCTTTCTGGAAGACTGCATAAAGAACCTCAAAAGAGAGCTGGAGGATAAATGGGAAAATAAACTGAAATCAGTGCAAGAAGGATATGATGCCCTGCAAAAGAGATATGAAAAAGACACCAATTTATTAAAAAATAAAATTAGTGAAGTGGAAAAAGAGTGCAATGAACAAATTGGCCAGTTACAAACGGAGCTTAAAAAGGTAACTGAAGAAAACAACACTTTAAAAATAAGAATTGAACAAATGCAAGTGAATGACTCACTAAGACTTGAAGTATCAGTCAAACAAAAACAAAAAAATGAAAAATTAGAAGAAAATATGAAATATCTCCTAGGAAAAACAACTGACTTGGAAAATAGATCTAGGAGAGACAA
>JAJPUD010004493.1:12347-30320 GCA_023553655.1 Myrmecobius fasciatus
CTTTCTTTCTTTCTTTCTTTCTTTCTTTCTTTCTTTCTTTCTTTCTTCCTTCCTTTCTTCCTTCCTTTCTTTCTTTTTCTTTTTCTTCTCTGTATGTCTGTCTCTGCCTCTCTGCCTTAGTCTCTCTCTGTTTCTGTCTGTCTCTCTGTGTGTCTGTTTTCTTTCTGTCTCTGTCTCTCTCTCACACACACTTTTTCTGACAGTTCGAGGCATAGTGAAAAAAGCATGGAACTGGAGGATTAGGGGAAGAGGATTCTAGTTCTGGCTGTGTGACCTAAGACAAATCACTTCCTTTTTCAGGATTTGTTTTCTTATCTGTAAAATGAGAGGATTTGACTAGCTGACCTTTAAACTTCCCCTGTTATGATATTATATGAGTCTTTAAGCTTTTCTTGTTTCTCTTCCCCTCCCCTCCATCCCTATACCTTTCCAGCTCTCATCAATCCCTTAACCATATAAAGACTCTGTGTAGCTCAGTTGGGTTTGACATCTCCCACAGATTCAGTTATACATTCCCCCATCCCCCTCCAGAAGCTGGGGTTGGAGAGGGCAATTGCCTTCCAGATGTTGGAAACTCAACACATCTTTCTCTGTCCCTTCCTCCCACCCTTTCTATTGCTCTAGTTCTAAATATTTACTTCTTTTGATTTGCATTTTTGCCCCAAGTACCCAGTTGCTGTCAGTTTGCATTTGCCTGCCCAGGTCCTTCTCCATGCCCCACCTCCTCCATGTCCCTTTTGCTTGCCCCTCCTGACCCCTAACACTAAATCAGCACATTACTGATAGTTTCCCAGTCAAAGAAGAGGAGACAGGGCTGTGGATGGCCACGGTCAGTAGGTAATTCCCAGTAGGCAATTTCTCCCTGTCCCCAATCTGGGATCACTTTAGCCTCCCTATTTCAGTTGGGGCTTCTGGACAGAACTGATCGATTCCAGATGCCCAGCAAAAAACTGAGGAGAACAATCAGGATGAAGAAGCAGGGACAGCAGGAGGTGATATTAGGACAGAGAGGCCTGGAGGCTAGGTTTTTTTCAGTGTTACTTCAGGTGAGATGTTTACCCTTTCTGGTCCTCAATTTCCATTGCTTTTTGGAGGAGGCTGAGAAAATTAAGCCTTTTCTCCTCAGTATCTTCAGCTTCTGTGGCCTGATGGTCCAGTTCTATTTCTACCATTTACCAACTGTGTTACTTTGGGCACATAATTCTACCTTCTGTCTCAGTTTTCTCCTCTATAAAATGGGGGTAATACTTATACAACCTACCTGATAAAGTTATTCTGAGGCTACAATGATATATTGTACCTAAAGCTAAAAAGCATTCTTGACTCATCAGTTTGTTAGTTGTTTTTGAGTCATATTGCACACAAGTTATTACATAAATCTTACAGAGTTTCTTGAGGTTCAGGATGTTCTTGCCCAAAGTCATATACAAAGTTCACACTACGTGTGAAAGTCAGGGTTTAAACCCAGGGCTTGCTGACTCCAAGTTCAGCCCAATTACTAGACCACATTTTTTGGAAGGATTAAGTGACTTGTTCAGGGTCACACAGTTAATGATCAAATATCTGAGGTCTTCCTGATTCCAGAGCCTATGTTCTATCCACTACTCAATCTAGCTGCTCCCACATTATCTTTCTATGTTGCTAAATACTTAGAGCACTGGATATTAGAGAGACCTGAGTTTGAATCCTCCCTCTAAGATTTACTAATCTCTCCCAGCCTCAGTTTCCTCATCTATAAAATGGGGATAAGAACAGTAAGTACATTATAGGTTTTTTTGTGAGGATTAAATGAAACCGTATTTTAAAGCACTTGGCAAGAGCTATACTTCAAGAACTATAGAAGTGCTAATTATTATTATATACCTTGCCCATAGTAGACACCTAGTAAATGTTTGTTGAACTGAAAGTGTAAGGAAAATAATAATGATAATAATAATAATAGTAGAGATAATATCCTTACTTAATTTCAGTGACTACTGTTTCTTCTCCTTTCTGATCCTTGCCTTCTCTCTAGCTTCCTTAACTATCTCATTTTTTCTTTACACCACCCCATACATCTCATGGTCCCTGAAATAGTTTTTCTTCTCCAGGGAGTAATAATTGATTAATGAGAGGAGATAGGAAAGTTCCATGTGGAGTTCCCCAATTTGGCCAGTAGACTTCTCTAGCTTTTTCCCTTAGAAGGATCTGGGGAGATTCCTAACTTCTCTTTCTGCAACATCCTCCTTCTCCTTTCAGAAAACCTAAGGTGTAGATAGGTTAAGTAGCCTTATCAAAGTCACACAATCAATTGATGATCTCAAACTTTGTTTCTCAGAGGCTATCCCACATCCCCATCATGGCTTTTCCTTGGGGGAAGTTCCAACTTGATTTCCTTCATGACCACTTTTTCTGACTTATTCTCCATTTTCCCATCAGGCCCCCACATTTCAAGAAAAGAAATGGATGTTTCTATTCTTGCTTTCCATTGGGGGGTCACCTTTTGTCTGATACCATAGGGGACACTTGTTGCTTGGGGGGAGAAAAGAGCCTGAACCTGAGGACTAGAGACCATGATGGAAAGAGCCAAAGAAACAGCCGTGAGGATTGTGGTGGGATTCATTAGTCTAATTAGATCTCCACTCAGTGGTCAGTCCCTGGGGGGACTCCTCATTATGCAGCAAGCTTTGTTTTCAAATGGCCTATAATTGAACTAATGGTTGGGTTTAGCCAAAGGGGGTAAAGACCTGCCTTGGAAAGTGACCATTCTTTCTACCTTAGGCTGTGAGCCAGTGAATTCCTAATCCTGGTTCCAGTAAAATACTTCTGAATGACTTTGGATAAGTCACTTAAGCCCTCTAGCCCTTAATTTCTTCACCTGTGAAATGGGAATAATAAGTTTCACTTTCCTCCTTTTGACAGAGTGAATGAGCATGATATCAGAAAGAAGGCATCATAGAGATTCAAATGATTATCATCCCCCCAAAGTCCTGCCAGTTGGGAAGTCCTTCAGTTTTTGTTGAACTCTCACTGTCATTTTCCCTTGTCTGCTATATGGGGGTGATGGTTGATGGAAGTGAAGTTTTGTGTTAGTGGTGTCTGAAGAAGAGGGATGGTTCTGGGAGGAAGAGGAAGGAAAGGAAGATCAGAATGGGAAGAAAACAGGGAAAGGAAGAGAAGAAAGGAGAAAGAAAAGGAAGAAAAGGGAAAGGAAGGAGAGGAGGGGAGAAAGAGAAGGTTGGATAGTGAAAGGAAGGGGAGGGAAAGAGAGAATAAGATAAAAAGGAGAAGGAGGAAGGGGATGGAAAGAGAGAATAAGATAAAAAGGAGAAGGAGGAAGGGGATATATAAAAATGATAAAGAGAGAGAGAGGAGAACCATGGAAGGAAGAGGAATAGAAGGAGAATGTAGGGGTGGGGAGGAGGAAAAACTGGACAGGAAAGAGACAGGAGAAAGAAAAGGAAGAGTTTGGAAGACCCAGCAAAGTATGAGTTTAAAACCGCAGCTGGAGGGATTTATTCTTGGTTTCCCATTGCTTATGGAGTGGGAGACACAAGCCTAGAGCTGGATAGCAGCAAATGCCCAGGAGCAGAAGATGAAAGGAAGAGAAATTCTGGGAGAGGGCCAGGAGCCAAGAGCTCCACTGAGAGGCAATAAACACCTCACTGAAGACTTTAAGCTTCTGAGGGCGGGGATAAAGGAGTGAGCTTTGAACCAGAGCTTGGCGGGAGAGGGACATGCTGGCGATGGGAAAGGGTTTTCCATTGAGGGCTATAATGGGTAGGGATATACTGGTGGTCTCTTTTCCAGGTAAGGTGTCCTCTTATCCAGCTGTCAGTTTCCCTGCTTGTCTGCAGAAGGAATTCTGAAAAGATTTCAGCAGTTAAGGAATAGAATTCATCCCACAGATCATCTGAGGTATAAGGCTCAAGACTCTAAGCCAGAGATTCTTAGCCTTTTTTAGGTCCCTTTAACAGTCTGGGAAAGTCATGGAATCCTTAAAAAAATTTTTTAATGAATAAAACACATGGGATTTCCCAAGGAAACCAATTATACTGAATTATAGTTATAAAGTTTTTTATTTGACATAAAATATACTTATAAGATATATTTTTAAATCACATGAATGGATAGCAGGTTAAGAACTCTTGACCTCAAGCATCCTTATTTTAGTGTCAGGAAACCAAGCCCAGAGAGTAATATGCTTTAGGGCCCACAGGTAGCAAATAGGAGGATGAAGGCAAGATGCCAGGTCTCCTGACTTTCAGGTCAGTGTTTAGATTCCTTACTTTGCTCCTCCCTTTCTAAATGGGACAAATACCCAACACACAGGCATAAGCATTCACCATGGTGAATGCTGTGTAGAACATAGACATTGATAATGAGGGCCGACATAAAGTTAAAAAAAAAAAAGCAATGAAAGTGGGGTGGAGATCATCTGGGAGACCTTCCTGGAGGCAGAAGAGAGAGGGTCCTTTGATTTGAATTTGAGAATAATGAGTTAAGGAGAATGGTAAATTCCAGATCAGTTTTCTTCTTCTGGCTAAATTGGAAATCTGTCCTTTGGATTGGAAATTAATGTGGTTGCCCATTGAAACTTTCTCCTGACTCATATTTTTTGGTCTTTTGACCTGCCCTCTACTCATCCTTCCCTTCCCAGAGTTCCAGGACCTCCAGGGTATGTTGGGCTGGATTGGCTGGTTTAGAAACCACCCCTGCCACTCCCTCTGTTTCTAAACTCTAGCTCCATCTGGATTTGGAAAATTTAGAAAATTTCATTTTGTTTGCTGCTGCATTCCCCACCCTGCTTAGGTTCCTGGGCCTCAGGAGGAGCAGAGGAGACAGGTAGGCGCCAAGATCTGTACCCACCCCACTACCCAGGAGCCTGGGGTGCCCATAGTTATTTCCCAAACTTTAAATTGGGGGAGATGTATCCAGTGCTATGTGAAGAAACGGACTGGTTTGGGGGTTTAAAAAATTTGGACTTTTCCAGATTCTGCCTTTTATTCCTTGAGCTGAATTGATTGCTCAATTTGCAGGGAGGCCCCCAAGATAGAAAGATGGGTTTGCCCTGCATCAAGTAGGATTTCCTGGCTGTGAGCTGATGAGCAGGCTGGGTAAGGGAGAGTGGTTCTTGGACAGATGAAGCAGAAGGCAGTTAGAGTGTGTGTGTGTGTGTGTGTGTGTGTGTGTGTGTGTGTGTGTGTGTTGGAAACTTGGGGCAGGGTACTTGTCCAAACAAGAATAGAATCTCTGCTGAGTAATATACACAGGTTCAAGGCATTCATTGTCCTGATCTGTATGGTTTCTTTTTCTCCCTAAGGGAAGAGAAAATATCCAGAAAGCAGTGTATCTGTCCAGTCTATCTTTGTCTCTTAATTGCTCCTCTACCTGTAGGCAAGATCTTGTGCTTCAACCTGAGCATATAACACTTTGCTCTTGTCTTGCTGAAAGATCGATCATTAGGGAGGGAAACAGTCTGGTGTGATGGATGAACTAAGATTCAAGAAACCTGAGTTCTATGCCCAGCTCCGTAACTAACCAGCTGTATGGCACTGGAGGAGATGTGTCCAGTGCCTTATGAAGTAACAGACTGGTTTGGGGTTTTGAGATTTTAAAAAAAATGTTTTAATAGTTTACAATGTACCTAAACTCTTATTTTTTTTAACTTTTTTAAAATTAAATTTTCAAAACATATACATGGATAATTTTTCCACATTGACTCCTGCAAAATCTTCTGTTCCATATTTACCTCTCTTCCTCCCGCTCCTAGACAGCAAACAATCCAATATATGTGTACATTTATACAATTATCTTGCTGCACAAGAAAAATCAAATCAAATAGAAAAAAATGAGAAAGAAAACAAAATGAAAGCAAACAACAAAGAGCAAAAATATTATGTTGTAATCACACTTAGTTCCCACAATCCTCTCTCTTCATCACAAGATCATTGGAACTGGCCTCAATCATTGTTGAAGAGAGCCATGTCCATCAGAACTGATCATCATATAGTCTTGTTGTTGCCGTGTATAATGATCTCCTGGTTCTGCTCCTTTCACTTAGCATCAGTTTATATAAGTTTCTCCAGGCCTCTCTGAAATCATCCTGCTGATTATTTCTTATAGAACAATAATATTCCATGACATTCATATGCCATAATTTGTTCAGCCATTCTCCAGTTGATGGGCATCCACTCAATTTCCGGTTTCTTGTCACTACAAAAAGGGCTGCCACAAACACTTTTGCACATGTGAGTCTCTTTCCCTCTTTTAAAATCTCTTTAGGATATAAGCTCAATAGAAACACTGCTAAGCTCTTATTTAAATAAAACTAATTCAGAAACAAAATACAAAGTATTTTTCTTTTCTTTACCCCTGCATCTGTAGAATGGATATAAAACTTTCTGTATAACATACATCTGTTGGAAAAATCAAATAATATCATGTATTTGAAGCCTCTTTGTAAACCGTAATGACATGATGCCTTTACTCACTCTACATCTGACTGGCAATTTCTTCCTCTTTGTTAATTCCTATTTGCTCTTTAAAACCTAATCTAAATGCCACTGTTTCTGTGAAGTCTTCCATGATGATCCCCTATGACCTTCCTGAGCCCTTTTTTCTTCTGTCATATACTTATTTAATATTCTATATATATGGATATTATTATTCTTTTCATATGTGTCTTATGCAGAGACATAATTAGAACTTTGGGTGTTATGGACAAACAGGATGAAACATGCCTTATATCTAATTTTTAAAGTCAAATTTAGAAAAAATTAGAGGTCAAAGATATCCCAAGATATCATCCCAAGACTAGGACACATGATAGAGGACAATTTGGGAACTATTAATGGAAAGACTCTGAGGGAGGAGAAAGTGAAACAGGGTAGAGTCCACCTGTGGAAGAGCTCACCTGAGGGATGGTGGAGGAAGCTGGTCTTCTGGCAGCTTCTTATTTCAATGATTTTTGTTAAGCACACGCTAAACTCAATTGTTTCTATGCTCCTGAAGGAATGTAAGCCTTCTAAAGTTAAGTGATCTGGTTAAAACTCCATATGTTAGTTATAGATCTGGTCTTGTCCTATTGGATAGCAAGCTGCTTCATGGGGGTGATTGTTATTTGGTCATTTAAGTCCTGTCTGACTGTTTATGACCCCACTGAGGGTTTTCTTGGCAAAGATACTGAATTAGTTTGCCATTTCCTTCTCCAGCTCATTTTACTGATGAGAAAACTAAGGCAAACAGTTGCCCAGGATCAGACAGCTATTAACTATCTACGGATTTGAATTCAGGAAGAGGAGTCTTCCTGATTCCAGGCTTGGCACTCTATCCACTGTGCCACCTGCCTGCCCATCAGGGCAGAAGCTATTGTATTATGTCAAACATAATATCTCTTGATGGTTCCTAAAATAGTGTTTTGTACACAGTAGTCCCTTAATAATTATTTAATTGAATTATGTAAACATTAGGAGTTAGGACTCATTTCTCTATCCCAACTATCTACTTTCTTCCCTGCTATTTGCCTAGACCAGGCAGACTTATCCAGAAGCAGGAGGTGTATTATAATGACTTTATGAGATTGGGGACTATAGTGAAAAATCCTTCCCTCTGCCTTACTTTGTGTCTCCCTTGGACCTTGGGGATTAGTCCTTGGAGAGAAGGGTCCTATGATCTGGAGCTTCTATCTATCTCTGGGTGGGCAAGGGAGGTCAGTGCCAGGGAGCAATTAGTAGTAATATTGACAAGTCGTTCACTGATCTCTTCCTCCTCCTCCTCCTCCTTCACCAAAAAGGGAAGGGAGAAAACAGGTATGTGTGTGTGTGTGTGTG
The DNA here is from genome assembly GCA_023553655.1 of Myrmecobius fasciatus. Taxonomy (NCBI): domain Eukaryota; kingdom Metazoa; phylum Chordata; class Mammalia; order Dasyuromorphia; family Myrmecobiidae; genus Myrmecobius; species Myrmecobius fasciatus. Next base: position 20,159 of record JAJPUD010004493.1, read on the forward strand.
TGTGTGTGTGTGTGTGTGTGTGTGTGTGCTCTCTTGTATTTGGTCACACACTCAGGGAGAAGAGGGAATGAAGAAAGGGGTGTGTGTGAGGAGATTAATGACCAATCAGTGTTAAATGAGTCTCCTGTTGGAAAGGAAGGGGTGAGAAGACATCTCCCCCTCACGCCATCCGCCCAGACCCCTCTCCCTCTCCATTTTGCCCTCTGCCCCCTTTCTTCCTGCTGAGCCATAACCACTCCATTGTATAGTGGGGGGCAGAGAGGAAGGGGCAGATGTTTCCAGATGGGACCAGATGTTGAGAAGGGAAAGGGAGGGCTTGGGGTTTGACTGAGGAATGGATGAACAGGGCAAATTCTTCAGTCTGGCTTCCAAGGCTGATCCCTTCACTTTTCTCCACCTTGTTCTCTGGATCTTCCCAGATTGGTCCCTTATCTCCTGACCATACCTTAACTTCTTCTCAGCCAAGGATTATGTTACATCCAGGGTTTTTAACCATTTTTGCATGTAATGGACCCCTTGGGCAGTCTGGTGAAGCCTTTGGACTCCTTTCCAGATTAATGTTTTTAAATGAATACAATAAGATACATAGGATTACAGAGGAAATCAAATATATTGAAATAGTAATCAAAATATTTTGAAAACTTTATGAACTTCAGAAGGAAAACTCTGTGGGATTAATTTCTCAGTTTCCTTCTCTATTCCTGTCCAACCTACCTCCCCATCTTCCTCTCCAACTCTCCCCTTTCCATTCTCTCTCCATCACTCCACCATCAAGGTGCCTCTGTCCAGCTTTGGAGACCCTCTTGTCTTTTTCTAGTCTATTTATTTTCTAGGTTTAAGTCTCCCCCCTCCCATATCCTCCCCTAATTAAATTGTGAACTTCTCCCTAGTTGGGGACAATGCTTCCTCAATTAGATTATGAATAGACGGCATTCTAGAGGACTCCCCCAGCCATCTCACAAGACACCCCAGTACTTTCAAAAGAGTGAGCAGACTAGCTCTCTTCCATGACAGGAACCTGGCAATAAGGGGTGGGGGTGGGGCCAGGGAGAAGTACAAAGGCATCAGCCCTAGCCCTCCAGATGAGGTGAGAGTCTTGGCTCGGTCCCCAGCCCTGTTAAGAGGGGATGTTAAAAGTCTCTTGAGATTCCTGGGTAATGGGCGATCAAAGGGGTAGAGTGGAGAATGGGGGGGGGCATTGAGAAAGAGCCTTACTCCAAGCTGTAGGTCTTGGCTCTATCATTCTCTCTCCCATTTCCTACCCCCACCCGGTCCATCTTTAAGGGGCATTTTGTATTGGGGTTCATGGCATTTAAAGGAGTGGCAAGCTATTTCTGATCTTTTCTTCCACCACCTCCAAAGTCGTTCACCCCTCTTCCCCAGCTGGGACTAGAGGAAGTGTGTGTGGTGAGGGAAGAGGCAGAGAAGACTAGTGAAAAAAGAACTGGATTTTTTAGTAAAAGGAGCTGGGTTCAAATCCCAGCCTGCTCTGCTCAGTATTACCTGACCCAACGCTCAGTATTATGATCTGCTGCAGTAGTGGGGGGATGGTAGGGGACTCTGGGCTGACAAATGACTCCCTCTGTACAACCCAGCCTGGGTGGCTCAAAGGTGAAAGGTCAGCATCCGATCATTAAATCACTAAAGGCATCTCCTGTGACAGCTGCTGATGTCTTCATGGCTCAGGCTGGGATGTAGGGGAGAGGGGGAGGGAAGAAAGAGAAGAGAATCGGGGAGGAGAAGAGAGAGAAGAGAAAGAAGTACAATGTGGGAAGGAATCAATGGGGAGGAAAGAAGGATGACATGAAACTCTAAGCAGGGGCCAGAGAGATTCATGGAACCCGTAATAGTCAAAGGGTGTTATGGGCAGCTTTTTCTGCAGATAGTTTTTATGAGATTTGTGATACATGGAATCATAAAAAATTTTAGAGTGCGGGAAAAAGCTTAACGATCATCTGGTCCAGGGATTCTTCATGTTTTTTATATTATAGATTCCTGGGCATTTTGGTGAAGCCCTAAGGACCCCTTTTCAGAATGATGTTTTGTTGCCTACATTCAAAATAGAAGAAAATGCTAAATTTTAAGCAGAAATCAGTGAGACTAAAGGTGAAAAAATTTTCTACATCCAAGCTAATGGATCCCTTAAAATCTATCTACAGATCCCTTCAGAATCCGTGGAGCCAAGATTAAGCACTCCTAATCTAATCTAATGCCTTCACTTTACAGAGGAGGAAACTAAGTCTCAGTCACTTGTCCAAGTCCATGTGGCTAGTAATAGAACCCCTGATTCCTAATGCAGGACTTTTTTCATTATTCTTGGGTTTACTCAGATTTAGATAATAGTCATTGAGTTAGGTGGAGTTGGGTCTCCAGATATGGCTCGTTCCATTTTCCAGGGCCCTAACCCTCATTTCTCTCCATTAAATTTCTCTCCCTATTCCCCTCACCCCTGGTCCCTGGGACAACTGACCTATCCTATCATAATATAACAGATGAAGAGCTCTGACCCCAAATACAGCCCTTCCCTCCTCATCTCACCCTAGTGGGTGAGAATATCTGGGAGAGAACAGGAAGGGCCCCTCTCCTTGAGTACCCTGTCCCCATTCCCATCCACAGGCAGAGATCCAGGGACAGATAAATGACTGTCTGTCCATCCCTTTGGCCTCTCCCTGTCTCAGCCCTTCCGTCTGGCCATCGATTTTCACAATTAACTGAATCAGCCGGATCTGGAGAGTATCATCTCTTAGCAGCGACTGCCTCTCACCCTCTCAACTTCCCTTCCCCACCCCCTTCACATACACACTATCTTTCCTCCTACCCCCAGCCATCACTCTGATCCCTTAAGGCAGGAAGCAGTTTGTCTTAGAGAAAAATGCTGCATTTGGAGCCAGAATCTGGGTTCAAATCTCAGTTCTTTTGGATATATATATGTGAACTTAAATATTTTGATATATATTGTGAACTTAAATTTTTAAAAAAATCTTCACTTCTTTGGTCTTTAATTTCCTCATGTATAAATTGAAGGAATTGACTTCTAAATTCAAGAGACCTTAGAAATTATCTAATCCAATTCTCTTGGTTTCTGTTGTTTCAATTGTGAATGACTCTGTGATCCTTTTTTTTTTTTTTTGGCAAAGATCCTGAAGTAGTTTGCCCTTTCCTTCTCCAGCTCATTTTACAGATGAGAAAACTGAGGCAAGCAGGGTTAAGTGATTTGTCTAGGGTCACCCAGCTAATAAGTGAGTCCAGCTTTAGACTTGGGAAGATGAGTCTTTCTGACTCCAGGCTGGATAATCTGCACCACTTATCTGTACTCCCTTTATTTTTTTAAAATTTTATTTATTTTCCCTCACATATGTATTTCATTTTATTTTTACATGTATATTAACTTTTTAAATACACTCCTTTTAGTTTAGATGTGAGCAAACTGAAATAAAGCAAGTCGTAAGAGTGATTAATTAGTCAACAAACGCTTATTAAGCACTGACTATGTGCCAGACACTATGCCAAGCACTGGGAAAAAGCAAAACAGGGATTCAGAACAAGGTTTTGTTGCCAAATCTAGTTCTCATCATCTCACACAGTTCCCTTCCAGTTGTATATCCCACGATCCTGGAATATTCATAGACCTGCTTTCCCCACACCTGCCAAGCTCTCAGGATGTTCCTTTGCATGTCATTTACATTCTGTTTCAAGCATCCAGAAGAACCTCCTGTCCAGAGCCTCCTCTTTTCCCATAGGCTTCTTATATAAGGTTGATGGCTGGTCCTTTGACTGCTAGAAGCTATTAAGGTCATGTTTCAATCCTTGGGGACTTCCTTGCCACTCCTATCCTCACTCCCTGGGTTGGTTGGCATCTAACCTAAATTTCTCCTGTTATCTCTGATGCCCAATTTCCTAGTAGGAACTCTTTTGCAGAAAGGGAACAGAGTTTTGTTTGGACCCCAGAACCCTTTCCATGAAAGCAGTCTTTGCTTTGATCCAACAGTGCTTCACACACAGTAGGATCTTTAAACTGCTTATTGAAAGGAATTTAATTGAACTTGGGAAACAAGATGACCAGGAAGAAAAGAAGAAGAGGCAAGGAAAAAGAGAAGAGAAGAGGGGGAAAGATCCCTGGCTTAATGGAATTTTCTTTTCTTCTTTCCACTTTCACTTAGAGCTTGTACCTTGGACAGAGACTAGATCCAGTGATCTCTCAGTAAATTACTTGGCTTTTCTCTTCTCTGTCTCACTCCCTCCTAAGCATTCCCCTAATTTTCTCCCTATCTTTTTGTTCTGTAGTCCTGATTTTTCTAAGAGGGCCATGGAGGCTTCCTTCTTTCTAACTCTTAACCTTGACTTCTCTCTCCACATTTCTGCAACGGAGCTCCCTTCCCCCAAGCCTCTCCCACCGACAAGTCCCTCCCACTGCCCAAGAAGAAGCTGATACCATCGAGGGGAAGTCCTGGAAGGACTAATTGTTAGAGATTCCTTCAGCCTGTGGAAGAAAGGCAGGGGGGGAGCTGTGGGAAATGGAGGAGAGGGGGAAATGAGGGATAGCACTGAAGCATAAACCTTGGGCAGAGGGAAAATAGATCAGAGCTGGACCTGTGTAATAACTGGAGTTCATTTGCATCATAAAGAAAGATGGTTCCCACAGTCTCTGCACTTCCTCCCAAACTTGTCTGTTCATTCATTTTCTCAATCATTCATTTAACAACTATTTAGTAAATGTTTGCCATAGGCAAAATACTATTATTGCTTCCAGATGGAACCCAATTCCAGTACTATTTCAAGGCTAGAGCAGCCCAACTTAGGAGTGCTGTAGAAGAAAGTCTCTTCTAAGCCTTTATCCACTTGCTTTGTTTTTTTGTCCAAAGGTGGGGAAGACAGTCTTGCAGGAAAGATAGTACCCTCTTCCTAGGGCTAGGACCCCACTTTGGCAATGGGGAGTGGGAAAGGGAGAGTCAAAGAGGGGAGGAGAGCTAGCTAATGGGCTCATGATTCATCTCTCAGCTCTTGTCTTCCATAATTGGCTTTGCCCAGGCGACTGATTCATAGCAGGGAACCAGGCTCCTGGGGACCCCCTCCCCCTAGCCCATCATGGCTTCCTGAGGCTTTTAGATCCAGGATCCATTCCAAGGGACTTTGCTCTAGGCATCCATCACAGCTGACAGCCTCAGGGGCTTGAGCTTGGACAGAAGAATCGCTAAATTTCAAGCCAGAAGGTTCAGCATATAGTTGCTGTCTGCTGCTTCTGGCTCAATGGGACAATCTGAACACCCATCCCCTAAACCCAGATATTGGGGTATTGCTGGGGCCTCTAGTTAATACTAAAGGATTCTGGAGAGGTGAATTGGAGAGAGCACTTCATTTGGAGTCTGAAATCATGAGTTCAAGTTTCTACTCTGCAACTTGACCTTGAATAAGACATTAGGTGTTTTTGGGGGCAAATTTTCCTCATGGGTTAAATAAAAGGGCAGATGATATGATCCTTAAGGTACCTTCCAATTTAAAATCCTTAGCATTCCATTATACTAGAATTAATTAGGGCAATCAAGTGGCACAGTGGATAGACTCTGGAATCAGGGGGACCTGAGTGCAAATATGACCCGGGACATTTGCTAGCTGTGTTACTTAGCAAACCCCTTAACCCAGTTTGCTTCAATTTGCTTCATCTGTAAAATGAAGGAAAGGGCAAACGCCCTAATATCTGACCCAAATGGGGTCAGAAAGAATCAGACATGACTGAAGAACAATAAGGGGAAACTTCTCAGAGTGGAGAATAAGATTGAGTTAGGAAACAGGGAGAGAGGAACAGGATGTGTGTGTGTGTGTGTGTGTGTGTGTGTGTGTGTGTGTGTGTGTATGTCTGAAAGGTCAAGGGTGGGAAACATGAAGGTCCAGAGGTAGAAGACAGTGAGACAAAGGGATGGGTTTGCCAGATTGGATCAGAAAGAATGGGGGTAGGGGCTAGGGAACAGAATTATAGGAAATGAAGATAGTGATTGAGGATGATGGAGAAGATTCTGGGTTTTCATCTCAGCAGATGCAAAGTAAAAGGCAGAAAGTTTGAGGCTTTTGCTCTGTTCCTGTGTAGACTTAAGCAAGTCTCTTAGCTTCTTCTTCCTTCTTTACATGGGGATAATAACCCTTGCATTATCTAACTTATGGAGATAGTTAAATGCTTAATTAGCACAAGAGCAGTATACATGTAAAATGTTATTCTTATTGTTATTATTCCATGAATTATAGTGTGACCTTTGGAGGTGTTCTCTTAACTCTAAAGCTTCTCCATTCAGAAAAGAAAGAGATTCACTTTGAAACACTAGATTTGAGAGATTTGAGAAGACCTGAGTTTGATCTGGGTTTTACTGCATTATACTTTGTATAACCTTGAGCAAATTATTTCCAAAACACTGGGAATGCAAAGAAAGGCAAAAGACAGCCCCAGATCTCAAAGAGCTTACAGTCTAATGGATATTAGATTGTAATTAGATATTATGCAAAAAACCTGTGTACAAATTAAGATATAGACAGCAACAATTGGAAATAATCATCAGAGGGAAGGCACTGGTAACACTAAGCATAATTAGTTTGTTTAGCATTTTAATTATCACAAAGGACTGTATATACTGAAACCTTATCAAGAGGCTACCCACGAGGCAGGTGCCATTGTACCCATTTTACAGATTAGAAAACTGAGGCACAGTGAAGTCAAGTGACTTGAACTGGGTCACATAGCTAGTAAGTCTGAAACAGGATCTGAATCCAGGCTTTCCTGACTCTGAGTTCAATACTCTCTTCTATATCTTGCTCCCTCGATAAAATAAGGGGATTGGGTTAGAAAGATGCTTGCATCTTGAAATCTCATGAATCTCTGAGATTAGATGCTCTTGAATAAATGTGTTTCACTAGAGTAGGACATATAGGATCATAGGATTTAAATTTAATATAATATAACTGTGGAATGTGGGATTAGCTGTTCTCTTCCCAGAAAAGATAGGTTGATTTCTCTCAACCTCCAGACCCTCCAGATTTGGTTCCATTCCAGCCTCTCTTCTCCACCATTCCTCTCCTACCCCCAGGAATATATATTGTCCTTTTAAAAAAACTTTCAAGAATACGTGAAAGTACTTTGAGATAAGTAGGTGGAAGAACTCTTAGAGCTGGAGTAATTGAGGGAGGAGATGTAGCCAGTGAAAGTGGAGAACAATGGATGCAGCTGACATGGATGATAGTGACTCTTGGAACCCTAGTCCTAAAGGGGAAAGATTTCTTTTACTCTCTACACTTCATAACTGTCTTAAAGTCTTCAACATTATCCTCAGTGAGGGTTCCTAAAAATGCCAGGGCACTCAACAAAAGAAGCTTATAACCTCTTCTCCTTCAAGGCATCACATCCCAGAAGAGGAGGTTATATGATGATCTCCAGACCAAGGCTAATGTCTCTACCATGCATCTGGGAAGAGGCTGCTGCTGCTGCTCTGAGATGGTGCCTTTACCCCACTCTGTCAAGCTGGGATTGGTTGGCCCCAGAGAGCAAGGGATACAGCCATAGCCAGAGCTGAAGTTAAATTAGGGAAAGGACCTAGGGGAAAGGGGAAAGTCTAAGGATACTGGAGAAGAAAGGAAGGAGCTAGGGAACATCTTGGGGAGAAAAGCTGAGGTACCTGGGAGAAAAGGGAGGAAGCTAGAGAATACTGGTAGTAGAGGGGAAGAGCTGGAGTTATCAGAAAGGGGAGATGCAGGGGGGGGGGAAAGGGATTCTATTATTTTATACAGTCTTAATTATTGTTATCTATTCTTCTGTGTCAAGCTTCCTCCTTTTTCAGAGTACTTACTATCTGCCTCAGTTTTCTCTCCATTACCTGTAGACTACCTTGGTAACTCCACTCAATGTTTCTTTGAAAACACCAGACTGCTCATCATCTACCTCTTTAACCTATTTGACATCCATTCCCACTCTATTTCAGCTACTCAGGCTAGTCAAACCTTATTGATGTACTGGCACTCAAAATGGTTTCATTTTCAAGATCTTGAACCCTGTAACTTTCCATCTCCCCATCTCTTTGTTCCAACTCCTCCCAATTCTATTCACCTTCACCTCCTCCTATTCAACCAGCTCTTCCTTGTTCTTTCAGCCCATGGCTCCTGCTCTGCTTTTCCTTTCTTTTCCAGGCTTGATCTTACAACTGTCCATGCTGATAAAGCACCCTCCTCCCTCCTTGAAGCCCTGATCCCTTTGTCTATTTTGACGTTCATATTCTGCTAATCCTGGTGGATTGGAACATATTTTCCTCATATATTAAATAAAAAGGCAGATGACATGATCCTTAAGTACCTCCTGTATCCAGAGAGAGGACTATGGGGACTGAATGTGGATCACAACATAGTATTTTCATCTTTGTTGTTGTTGTTGCTTGCTTGTTTGTTTTGTTCTTTCTCATTTTCCCCTTTTTATCTGATTTTTCTTATTCACCCTGACAAATGTGGAAATATGTTTGGAAGAATTGCACATTTTCAGCCTATATTGGATTACTTGCTATCTAGGGTGGAGGAAAGGAGGGAGAAAAAATTTGGAATACAAAGTTTTGCGAGAATGGATGTTGAAAACAATCTTTGTACATATTTTGAAAATAAAAAGCTATTTTTTAAAAGTCTGTCAATAAGCATTTTTTAACATTTTATTTATTTATTTTATTTATTTTTTTTTATTTTATTTGCAAAACATGTATGGGTAATTCTTCAACATTAACCCTTACATAGCTTTCTGTTACAAATTTTTCCCCCCTACTCCCCACCCCTCCCCTAGATGGCAGGATATCCACTACACATTAATTATGTTAAAATACTTGACAAATCGAATATATGAATACATATTTCCACACTTATCATTGTTGTGCAAGAAAAAACATATCTACACGAAAGACATATCAGATAAAGGAAACAAAATGTAAGCAAACATCAATCAAGAGTATGAGAATGTTATGTTGTGGTCCACATTTCACATCCCTCTCTCTGGATGTATATAACTTTCTTCAGTGAACAATTGGAACTGGTTTGAAACATTTCATTGTTGAAGAGAGCCATATCCATCAGAATTGATTGTCATATAGTATTGTTGTTGCCGTTCAATAAGCATTTGTTAAGCACCTACCATGTGCCAGGCACTGTGCTAAATTCTGGGATACAAATACCGGTAAAGAGAAATGTAAGCTCTACCCTCAAAGAGCTTACATTCTGATGGGGGAGGACAACAAATAAAAAATCAGGTCAGGAGAAGAGTGAGGGGTACCTTGTATGAGAAAGAAGGTACTCCTGGTAGGATGTAGTGCTGAAGTCCTCAGAATCAGAACTGGACTTTGGGTTTTTTTTGTTTTTTTTTTGTAGTGGAATGGTGCTAAATTTGGCATTTTTAATAACAGCAATAAAAATAATAGTTGTAGTATGCGTAGTAGTAGTAGTAGTAACAATAGTCAAAGTGATAGCAAAGAGTAGCATTGATGATGGTGGTAGTTATGTTTTTTTTGTTTTTTTTTTTTTGACCTTTGCAAAAACTTTTTTTTCCCAAGCTTTTCCCCTCCTTCCCCCCACCCCCACCCCTAGATGACAGGTAATCTAATACATGCTAAATAGGATAAATTATATGACAAATACAATACATGTATACATATCTATACAGTTATCTTACTGCACAAGAAACATCAGATCTAGAAAGAGAAGAAGAAAAAAACAACCTTAGAAGGAAAACAAAATGCATGGAAATATTCACAGAAAGCGTTAAAATGCTGTGTTGTGGTTCACTCTCAGTTCCCACAGGTCACTCTCTGGATGTATATGACTATCTTCATCGCTGAACAACTGATTTGAATCACATCATTGCTGAAGAGAACCATGTCCATCAAAATTGATCATCGTATAGTCTTGTTGCTGTGTATAATGTTCTCCTGGTTCTGCTGATTTCACTCAGCATCAGTTCATGCAAGTCTCTCCAATCCTCTCTGAAATCCTCCTGTTGGTCATTTCTTACAGAACAATAATATTCCATAACATTCATATACCATAATTTATTCAGCCATTCTCCAATTGATGGGCATCTTTTCAATTTCCAGTTTCTTGCCACTACAAAAAGGGCTGCCACAAACATTTTTGCACATGTGGGTCCCTTTCCCTCCTT